>JAOTRJ010000051.1:17984743-17998672 GCA_028564905.1 Leptodoras praelongus | reverse complement strand
TTGTATGAAAGAGGAAATTAGCACAAAGTATGACCAGTTCCCCTTTATCTAGCTTCAATAATCTGTTTATCCTGGATCCGGTACCTATCCCAGGAGCACAGGCCATGAGGCAGTAATACACCCGGACGAGTTTCATTCCATAGCAGGACCCCATACGCACTCAATCATACGTTTCCATCAGGGGGAATTTAGAGTCAGCAATGCACCTAGAAGCATGTGTGGGAGAAAACCCATGCAGACAACAGGGAGAACAGGAACATGTGAAACTGTGGAGCTGAGAGGCTGTGATACACCACTGTTGATGCTGCACCACCGTATTGCTACCGTATGTAGATAGAAGCAATGTGCAGCACAGTGGCTCGGAGGGTAGCACTGTTGCCTCACAGCAAGAAGGTCCTGGGTTTGATCCCCAGATGGAGTGGTCTGTCTGTGTGGAGTCTGCATGTCATCCCCGTGCTTGCGTGGTTTACTCTGGGTACTCCGGTTTCCTCCCACAGTCCAAAGTCATGCAAGTTAGGTGAAATGGACATACAAAATTGCCTCATGACCGTGTTTGAAAGATGAACGTATGTACAGATGAAAAACCTGTATAAATCCCGATGACGCTGTAGCCACGTGTGGCCGGGATTCTAGAGAGCAAAACTGGCCGTGCTCTCAGGGTAGGAGGAGTAGCATATGTTCTCTCCCATGTCAATCAGAGCAACATGAGCCAATCATGAGCTCAGACATGCCGAAGGTGAGTGGGAGTGAGTGCGTTACACCGCTCCCTGTCTTTACACGACATGCAGTGGGTGGTGTCGCGTGTCTCAAAGGGAGCATGTGGTAGCCTGCGCTCTCTCCTATATCGTATGATATAGGAGAAATCCTGAAGAGTGTGAATTGGACATGACCAAATTACAAAAGAAAAAGAGAATAAACAGAAAAATAACCTACAGAAAGAAACAAGAATGTCTGCTGATTAGCAGTAACATATTTCAGCTGAGTAGAGCTACAGAGTGAAGGAACCGGTGCATATGGGCTTAAAACCCACCAGCCGCCTGGTTCCTCCTATTCTCACGGCAACCTGAATGTTCATCTTATCTTTTAAGATCTCAGGGCTAGGCTCTACATAACTCTGTGTTCCTCTGTAGTATTGTTTGTGGTAAGAAGTCACACCGACAACCAGCCTGGGCCTGTAGAACCGGCCACACACACACACACACACACACACACAATACATCTAACATATTTAACACACTATAGACCCTGATCTTACACAGTAAAACCTCATTCCTGCACAAGATAATTACAGCAAACGTTAAACTAAGCACACACCTGTGACGCTATCGGACACGCACGCACGCACCGACAGAGAGATTTGCCTGCAACGTGAGGATAAGAACATCAGGAAGGTAACATACCACACCACACTCTCGCCTACAGCAGCCAACCAGAGCAGAGTTTATGGGAACGACTCGGCTGGATCTGAACCGCAGAGAAGGCTCCGATTCTAAACAAAGCTTGTGTGTGCTGTGTTCCATCTGCACAGCCCTGAGTTATGCTAGACCATCTTGGCCTTGCTCAAGTGAGGGACTTTATATTTATGTAGGCCATATCCTCAAATGATTCTTCAACTAATATCTTGCTTCACTGCACAGAAGGAGCAATCCAAAGTACAGTTTCCTCTCATAATAACGGTTTGTATCACACACACACACACACACACACACAAACAGCCCTTGGAACCTTCTAGTCTCTCCCTTCCATGAGTTCTACTTGTATATAGTTTACCTGTGGCTTAGATAGTAATGCACCTACAATCCATCCTGTATAAGCCTCCACCCCGGTGAACACGTGCGATCTGATAACTACAGGGCCTAACAAGCCCACACAGCAATAAAAAAAAAAAAAAAAAAAAAAAAACACCACAGGAGACTCGCATTCCACTCATATCTGCCTCAAAATATGAAAAGCATTAAGATACACACGGCTATAAAAGCAACAGCTGTTGCTCTACGTCGTTACGCAAGATCTGGCTGATAACTAGCTTCATCTACCTGATGCTACAGGAATTTCATGCTTCACGCAGGCAGGGGAACGTAAAGTGAAAAACTGACTACCTGCATCCACAGGAACTCATATTACCCAGGAATTAATATCAGTACCACACATCTTAAGTGAAATAAAGAGCATTAACCCAAAGCAGACAGAAAAAGAGGGATGCCAATGTAACCGAGCGATGGGATCCCTTTCAGATCAAACAAGTGTCAATGGCTGACTCTGAGATTTACACATGTTTTTTTACATTCCCTTAGTCTACAAAAGGAATAGTTGCAAAGTTGTTGTACACGTAGAGCGAGTGAAGCATGTCCAGACCCAGCAGCACACTGGAACAAAGCTCAGAGGCACCGGGCTTCACTCACACCCACTCAAAATCCTTTTCATTCGGGTACTAATACTTCACTGAAACCCAGCCGGCCTGGAAAAAAAAGGCAGCGCACCTAATACACACACCCCTACCTTTCTTCCACAACATACGTAAGGAGTCATGTCCATGAGTATGAAGTTTTCCCACACAGTGTGTCCCTTACACATATTGTCTTCTTCTCCTACACACCCACTCCCTTGTAAAATCATCCAGTCAGTAAACTCATTCATCAGCGAGACATGTTGACACTTTCCTTTGGCTCTTGCAAATCATGACAAACACGCAATGAAGCTCATCCTGTCATCCTCAGCCATTAGATCTGTGTCAATAGCCCTAAGACAAGCCCAGATGTGTCCCCACAAACCATACACAAATTCACTGTGAGTTCAGCTGATTGCAAAAACGCATGGCTGAAGAGATAGTGTGTATAGAGATAGTAGTGAGTACAGCATGCTACTGCAGGAAAAATCCACCCTTGCAGATGAATGCTTATTGTCATCAAATACACTCAAGTACCAGAAAAACTGGTACTACTTATGCAAAATACATAGCAACACCACCTATGAATGTCTTTGGTTCTGTCCGCTAGTGCGTATATAAAGCGATAGACATCTATGGAAGATTCTGTTTCCACTGTGAGAATGGCAATTTGACCATTTTCAACATAGTTTAATAGTTTGTGAGATGGGTCACAGCATTCTGGAGGTAGAAGCAAAGTTTGGATTTTCAGGTATGAGCGTTTCAAGGGTGTATTGTGACAACAAGAATTCCAGCAAAACCTCCAACTTTGACAGCAGCGTGGCCGTAAAAAGACTCTGGGTGAATGTCACCAGCATTTGCTAGCAAGAATCGTTTGACATGATATGCGTGTTACACTGCCTCAAGTAACACTGGAATTCAATGCTGGAACCTCAACAAACATCAGCGTGAGGACTGTGCAACGTTCCAAGTATTAAAAGTATTTATTTTAGTATGAAATACTGAGTTGGCTTCTTCCTTCGTCAACATGTTGGTATATTTACACTTTGGTTAATGGTTTCCTATATTAACCGCAATGATTTTTAACTACCTGCTGATAGAGGTGCCGGTGGGACTCATCTCTACTTAAAGAGAATCACGCAGCGACGCTTTAGTCCTTTAGACCATTCGGCGTCATTCAGCGTCAACTTCCATGCTAATATTGCTGTGAATACCACTGTTAACAGCTGATCGCCGCAAAAATATTTCAACATAAACACATTTAATGTGTTTCATTGTAGAAAGTTCCTTTAAAGTATATACAGATGTTTTCCTTGCAACATTGCACACACTCAGCCTTTTCAAAAAATCCCTTCTCAAGCCATGTTACATCCTTTCTGAATTAACGACACCTTTCTCTGCCACAGACCGTGTGTTATGACCTTGTGCACTCCCTTGTGCACAAAACTTGCTGTTTTCTTCTCATCATATTTCTGTAATTTCCCACCACTCCATCTTACTCCCTGTGGATGTCCTCTGTCTGTAAAAGCTGCTTCTCACTCTTCCTGTGCGCGTATATCTGTGTAAACTCTGCTGAGCTCATCTTGTGAGAACCAGATGTACTCATGATGACCAAAACTAAAAGAACCTCGACATTCTGACATCTCTGTACTGATCTCCATAAGGAAAACTACTTCATGTTAAATACAGCTTTCATTTGAAACCCTACAAGAGCCTAAATATTTCCTTTGGTAACCATGGTGAACGTCAGAGGCAGCTTTAAGCAGGGCTTAGTGACAGTAATGCCTTGTTCACTGAAATGCCCTATGTACAGATAGCACTGCAAGCGTGTGTTTGGTAAAGGTTGTGACCCAGTGGGATCCCCTGCATATGCTGGCGTGCTTCCAATCCAAAGAAACCAAAGCCCTTACTGACTTCCTCTATTTGCCCTCACTAGAAATGCAGGGCTAAACAAACTTTTTTTCACACTGCAGGAGGTCGGTTGGTCATCATCAAATGTGCTAACGACATTAGGATTTATGGATAAACATCACTTGATGCCACAACATGGATGCGGATAGTGTGGGAGCTAAAGCACAGTATGGCACCAACCACACCCCTCAATGGCGCTCATCACCTGCATTCCAACCCCAAGAACTACTATACAAACTTTCATTAAGCACAATATGACTATGGAATTAGAAAATACAAACAACTAACTAAACAAGTCCAGTGCTATCTGAAAATGGATGCTACAATAGAACAAACAGGTAAAACTATGCATCGTCCCCGTGTGTTAAATTCACCACAACTTCATGTCATAAATGAAGGGCCCTGTGTAAAACTTTCAACACAAAGCTGCCCATTCTTTCACTGCCATTCCTTCTTAGCTATGACTAAATCATAACTACTAAGCTTTATTCACTCCATTTCTGATTTTCTCCTCCAGCCTATAATTTCACTTTTCCACTACTGAGAGTTCAAACACAGCTTGGGACGTGCCTATCTGTGCACACAGTGGACTGAAGATGATAAATAATGAACACTCTTTCTCTGTGGCTGCTGCTGCCTCAACTCCTGCATGCATGTGTGTGTGCGTGTTTGTGTGTGTGTGTGCTTGTGTATCAGCGAGCTCCTCTTTCAGCGCTGCTGTGCTGTGACTGACTCCGTTGTGTGTGTGGTGCATGGCTGAGCTGTTGCGCTCCTGAGTCGTTCTTAGAGCTCAGGCCGAGTGCCAGACATCACTTCCTCCTTCCCACGATTTTAAGATTTCCAGCGTGGCTGCCTGGCCGAGCGCACAAGCACCGCTCTGTTCAGCAGCTGTGGCGACTTCACAGCGACACACACACTGCACAGAGTAGGGGGGAGCATCTGGCTGCTAGGACTGCCAAGACCACGACTGACGCGAGACAGGGTTACACACCAACACTCATACTCTCTCTCTCTTTCTCTCTCTCTCCTGCACAGACACATGCGCGCACACACAAATTGCTGTCACTTGTTTTGCAGCTGTGCCATGCTTTGTGGTATGCTCCTCTATCCCTGCTCTGTGCCCTTAATGGCCTTTCACACAGTCTACCAGAGTGAGCATGTGCACTATGAAATGGTTTGAAATGTTTCAGACTTCTGTACTATACCTGGCCCGTGTACCTGGTCAGCCTTTAAACAGAAACGAACAGCACAATTTGGATTTGCTTTCAATTCAGGTTGTCAGGATTTTCAAATATGGTTCCTCATGTATCTGGATACATTTCAGTTTTTCAATAATCTGTCTGATATTATATTGATAATGATGGCTTCACTGTTTAGAGTTTTTACATAAAAGATTAATGTATAGCTGCCATGTGCAAATTCAGCTTGAAGTTCCAATATAAATAAGTTCCAGCATTCAGCAGATTCAGCTTCATTAGGTGTGACAGAATGTCTTTGTAATCTGCGTTATGAAAAACGAACAGACTTTACACTGTGATAAACAGGTGATCGTCTAAGAATATGGAAAAACTAAACTCTGTTACAAGATTCAGCATGGGAGTTAGTATGGCGAAGAGTAGAATTCGAGGCCGTTTGGAATAAACCAAGTGTGGTACAAATGACACATTTCCACTTGTGTTATTCCAACCTATGTAGTAAGCACATATAGTGAACAGAACATCATTTGGGATTTGGCCCAAATGTGCCTTGAAGAGCTTCACTTAATAATGTATTCATGTAGGAATTCGGCATCCAGTCCTGGCCTCGTACTTTCCACTGAAGTGGTTGTTACTTTTTCCATTTAACCCAGTTCAGCCTAATTACAAATCCAGTTAAGACATTATAGGCACTGAAGCAGAATCTTTCAAGCCATAATCACAATACAGTAAAGGTTTGATTATTTGTCCTTGTATTCGGTGTGTGTGTGTGAGCTGGATGCAGTTACAGTTGGGCTCTGCTGAGAAGATTATTGGCAAGACAATGAGCTCTTTATGTGTGGGCCATGTGTTTAGGCTTGCTTTGATGCCCAGGTCATGAGGAGAGGCCTGGGCTGTGATGTAACTCCTGTCTGCAAGTGGATACTCAGAAAGGAAGTTACAAACGGTGGTTAATAAACATAACGTTGGGAGAAAGAAAAGTCAGTGAATGGGAAACTCTTCGGGTGGAAATCGACACTCCCATGACTGTCTTACAAAAGAAGGAACAAAACAAGTATCAGCTTGGGCTACAGGTTGAGACTGAAAATGAAAAAAAGAAAAAAGAAATTTTGCTGTTTGAAATATGGAAATGTCAGTATTTGCATTTCCTGTCATTTGCCTCTCCATATATTGCTGCATAAACACAAAAGGACATCTGTAAGGCTGCCTTGGCAAGCCCCCAACTTACATGTGTATAAGCCACATGATACACAGAACGTTGTGGAAAACAGTCGATGCACAAAAGAGCTATGATTCAATACTTCTGAGTAGTTTTCACACTGCGCCAACAGCTGCTGTGTAAAAGTGAGCCTGAGGTGAAATGCAGGGACCAGCCTGGCAGCAGAAAAAAAAATCTGTCTCTAGCTCTGCCATGGCTTGCTTTGCTCCCATCGACAAATTTCCCCTCAGTAGAACCATAATTCACACATGGCTTGCTTGCTGTAGGCAGCAGAAGGTATGTCAATGCACGAGGGCCAAGTTCACTGAGGGCCTTTTGGAACATACTAACGACAGAAAATGGCAGCAATTTTCAGGCCGTCAGTCATGATGGAGGGATTAGCATGACAAAAAGCCCTTTCTTGTTAAAAGGCAACAAAGCTGGCGGCAAGACAGAGATGTACAGCGCGCAGACGCTGCATGGGACGTGGGCAGTCTTGTAAAAGGTCTGCTTCTTTCTACTCTCCCAGGTAAAAGTAATCTGATGAGAAATCTGACAGAGGCAGCCAAAACATTACCAGCGGATCATTCTTTCAGGGTGTACAAGTGCCGAGTGTTTATTTTATTTCGGAATAAAACAGCATTTTCCAAGAAATGAATCTATTTACATTCACTTGAATATCTTACAGTTCAAACTATAGTCATTTGGGTTTGGCTGAAGTCTGTAGGACGTCTCGAACAGATAATGTAAGACAGAGCTCACAGAGATGTGGCTTTGTGGTCATATTCTTCCTTTGTCTTGCTGACACACACACACACACACACACACACACACACACACACACACACACACACACAGGCCTAATGTGCTCAGACAAAGCCTTTTGTCATTTGAAAGGATCCCAATAAAAACATCCCTAAAAATGCTGCCTGTTTGAGAGGATATAGACTTCTCCCCAAGGGTAAAAGCTGATGGGATTTCAGCAGAATTGTGTCTCTGAAATGAGTAAGGTTTGAACTTTGGTTTTCAGGGCAAACTCTACTCTTAACAGCCATCGGTGCACAAGTCTGCTCAGGTTTCTGTATTAACATAATTACGATTGTGTGCAGCAAAATGACTCATGTAAAGCTCAGCTAGTTCAGGCTTAAGATTGCGATGAAACACAGTGGATTGAGACGCGGTAAACAGTAGTGCATTCAGATGGAACTTACACTAGCCATTCACAGAGTTAAAGTCAAAGAAAACTGTTGCTAGGCAACCAGGAAATAACGACACCGCATAAACCAGCTAATGGTGCAGGGCATCAATATGGCTAGCTAGCATGTATCCATTAGGTCCTTGATGTGGTTAAGGTAAAAGCTAAATGGCTGTAAATGTTGGTAACTTCAGGATTTGCATCAGATATGTTGCTAAATTCGTTAATAAAAGACCTATATTGTAAGCACCACTCACAATGTACAGAAATGTAGCCAAATACACTGAAGTACCAGAAAAACTGGTATACACAGCAACACCACCTATGCATGTCACTGGTTGCGTCTGCAAAAGTGTCTATAAAGCGATGGATATCTACGGAAGCTTCTAGAGCTGTTTCTGCCATGAGAATGGCACGTTATTGCAATTTAATAGTCGGAGCTCGGGAGATGGGTCATAGCATTACGGGGGTAGAAGGAAAAATTTGGATTTGCACACATGAGTATTTCAAGAGTGTACAGTGATTACAAGAATTACAGCAAAACCTCTGACTTCTGCCAGCAGTGTGGCTGAAAAATGTCTCTCGGTGAGCGTGACCAGTGTCGGCTGGCAGGAATCATTTAACGTGATAGCCTAACAAGTATTAACTGATATACCAGTTTTTCTGGTACTTCAGTGTGTGTGTGTGTGTGTGTGTGTGTGTGTGTGTGTGTGTGTGTGTGTAGCATATTGAAAAATCCGAGTTCTACAGCAAGATGTCCCTGCAAAGTAGTAGTATAAAGCTTCATAGAAAGCTATTCATATTGGATTATAGCGTCAGTGTCTGCCCAGAGCCAAGCATGTCAGCTGCATATTTCTTCCAGGCAGCAAGCAAGGCAAAGGCTCATTTCGGTGTTGTTGTTTGGTCACTAGGTGTGAGCTCAGCACCATGGCAACTCGCACCACCATACGGAGCCAAGACTCGGTTATTTTGGCCTGATGTTGCAGTGAGAATGAGAGACAGAGCTTTGTAGATTCTGTGCAAAAAAAAAAAAAATTCCACATTCTCTCCACGCTCGCCCAGTTCCTGTGTTCTTTCGCCCTCATTGTGAGACGCTGACAGAGAGAGATTGGGTGGAGGTCTGGGATCTCCAGAGGAAGCACAGTGTGCGCACAAACACACACAGTGGACAATAAAAGACAACCCTGGAGACCCAGAGCTCGTAATCGGTAGTGCCGTGACAAGTGTGTTACACTTGGTTGTGGTTAAACTGATTAGGATTCCCATTTAAAAATCAACAACGACGATATCACATCCTGTCTAATCATAGCGCCCTGACTGTTTCTTTGTTTTTAAACAAGGATGCTACGTACACATTTAATATAATACTTTAAACCATTAGGAAAAGTTAGTAGAAGCTGTAGTATAACTCCAGGTGTGGATCAGAAGTGCTGGAAAAAAGATGAGACTTTAGGAAAGAATGAGGCTGCGATGGCGGCCAGCCTCTGCCTTCACCAAAAATATGCTTCTGTTTCCGTTCATCGTTCAGCAAGCCAGGGAGAGGCTTCCTCCTTTCTTCCTCCAAACACACACACACACACACACGATTCATGTCTATCTGTCCTGCTGTCTATTGACCTTCTTCCTTCCTACGAAACTTATAATTGAACAAAAATATCCAAACATCAAAACAGCTCATATATCACTTTATATTGTTTAAGACAAAACTACAAAAAAAAACAAAACGATTTAAAGTCATAAAACAGCCTCTTTTCATAGGATGTAGTTGTCTGTGCTCAGAGTTTGTCACAGTCCAGAGTAGTGGGTAAGCACTCAACACAGAGGTGGATCTGAGAAGTGTGGCAGAACCACATTAAAAGCTTACAGTAATCACTTGAAATAGCTTCTCGAAGAGGAAACGCATCGTGTTTACAGCTGCTCACCTGTGTGGTCCGGCCTGTGAGGAGTGTGCGCTGTGTAGTTATAATACTTGCAGTAGTGAGAGATGCAGAGATGGACATACTTGGACGAAACATCTACCAGAATGTAGAGAGCACGATGAACAGCAACGAGAACAGGCTGAATATAATCACACGGGCATGTAAAGTTAGGAATACACTGCAAGTTTCACAAGCATGCTTTAGACACGATGGATGAACGGTCAAGGCACACAGGCTGTTCCTGTTCCCGCGACCTGCACAGCACAGCTGAGCTCTGTTGGAGGAACAATAATGTTGCATACTGTATTGTATGCAAAATAAAAAAATGTTTGGAGCATCAAGCCAAGGCAAAAAAAAACCCCAATGATTTCAAACATTTACCAACAGTGCAATGCTGGATGTCATTTCTGTGGGCAGAAATGCTTTGTTGTTCAGAGAGGTCAGACGGGATCCAGCTAACAGGAAGCCTATGGTAACTCAGATAACCACTCTTTACAACCATGGTGGGCAGAAGAGTGTCTCAGAATGCACAACAACATTTGAAATTATGTGGTGCATGAGCTACAAATGCAGAAGCCCACATCGGGTTCCTCTCCTGTCAGCCAAGAACAGGAACCTGAGGCCAGAGTGGGCACACAGAACCCATGCAGTGGAAGACTGATTTCTTATAGCTGTGAACTCTGTTGGCCTGATTGAATCGCATATATTTGCAAAGACCACAAATGTTTCCAAATCATAGTATAAAGACTGTAGCTGTGTGAGAGTAAAGCAGAGGTTTATCTAGTATTCATTTGTTCCTAATAAACTGGCCAGTGAGTGGTAATGCCCAATACAGAGCAATGTGGAAACTCAGCCATGTAAAATCTAGCCTCTGTCTGTGCCTGTTAGAACTGAACATCCATGTAAAATGTGTCCAAGTATTGCTTAACTAGAAAAGCAACACTATTGTGAAATGTGAAAATAAATGATGTAATAAAAGACATCCAGTTCTGTAGATAAATGTGTGAGATACTCGTGGCACACGGTGTCTCAAATACTGCACGCTTTACTTCCCCTTTTGAATGAACAAATAATTAATGAACCTTGTTTCTAAAGTGCATCCTAGTGTAGTGAGAGATGGATGCAGAGCTCACCTGGGTGGCTTTGTCTCTCATGCAGGGTACGCAGGGGGCGTGGGGGGCATCACGGGGCCAGTGGCCTGACAGATATGGGCCGGTGAGAGCGTCCAGGGAGGAAGTCCGGCGGATACTGGCACTGCTGTTACTGCAACCCACTGGACCAGCCAGTGAAACTCTGCACCTCTCTGTGATGGACAAAGACGGCAGAAGATATGGTGGTGGGTGAAACATTCAACAAGGACAAACACGTGGGGGCAGGAAAAAAGGAACAGACGGAAAGTGGAAGACAGAAAAAGACAGGAAAACGAGTACAAACCCCATTTCCAAAAAAGTTGGACACTAAAAATGCGGTACAGAAATCTGTAATGTGTTAATTCACCTGAAGTTTGATTAAAGAGACAAAAGGACCAAGAAAAGATGTTTGCCTGCAATACACAACAAAATTGGAACAGAGGCAAAAGAAGTTTAAATTCTCTCATGAAACTGGCACAAAGTGGTGAACCATGACCTATGCCTGCTTACAAAGACTAAGCCTTTGGTGGATGCTGGAAGGTTCCACAGTTAAACTGGTAACAGGTGAGGTCATCAAGATTGAGTATAAAAGGAGCATCCACCAAAGGCTTAGTCTTTGTAAGCAAGGATGGGTCATGGTTCAACACTTTGTACCAAATGTCACGAGAGAATTGTCAGTCAGTTCAAATACAATGTTTCTCAGTACGAGATAGCAAATAGCGAATTTAGGTATTTCACCACCTCCAGTTCATATCATGAAAATCTGGGCAAGCCAAGGGCAGAAACCGCTGCTGAATGTGTGTGACCACTGAGCCCTCAGGTGGTACTGTTTGAGAAACTGTCAAGCTACTGTGATGGACAGAGCCACATGGGCTTGGGAGTACTTTGGAAAATCATCGTCACTTAACACAGTCCAGTCATCAAGAAATGCAACTTGAAACTGTGTTCTGCAAAGAGGAAGCCATCTATTTTAATTTTGTACATAGTTCTCAGTGCCTAAAGTCATCTGAGATGGACCGAAAGATGGTGGAAACGTGTTCTGTGGTCAGACGAGCCCACGGTTCAGCTTGTTTTTCAGAAAACTGTATGTCAGATTCTTTATGTTAACAAATCACAGATTTCAGTTTTTACTACATTTTTAGAATGTGGTTTATGTTAGGAGCTTAACATGCTAAACGAGGTCATTAAAATGATTTGTGATCGGTATTGTTCACTCAGTAAGCATACCCTGCACTGTGTGTGCATGGAGCCTTGAGCAGAAGTGGGCTGCAGTCTAAATAGGTGGCGAGGTTTACCGGTGATAATCAGTAAAGCTGGGCAGATTGAGACGGCATTAACATAGTAGCCAGCAGGCCTTTTAATGAAGGCAAAGCTGATTAAGCTCCGATTGGCTGAGGCAGGCTGGCTTCGAGGAAGCGGCCCTCGTGTCTTGACCTACATTCAGTGAGCCTCCACAAGTGCTTGCTCCCCGTCCTCTCTCCCTCCCTCTCCTCTCCTCACTCTTCCTCACTCATTCTTTCCACCACACAATCAACAGGCTCCCTCTCGCTCGCAGACAAAATCGCCCGCTATCCCTCTCTTTCTCGCCCCCTTTTAAGACCATTCTTTCATGTAAATCTGCTCCATTGAATACACTCGAGAAGGGCGAGGCGTACAGTAGGAACGAAGCCGCAGCACCTGTCGTTTTTGTGCTGCTCTGAAGAGCTGGAGCCGGTGCAGGAAATCCAGCATATGGGCTTTTCAGTGCTGCTTTAAAGCACAACTGCTCTCTCCTTACACAAAACTTTTACTACACACATTGCGTCAATCCCACGCTTCGTCTGTGTGTGTGTGTGTCACATTTTCACTACCACTCCCAAGAAAACAAATCAGAGGGGAATAATTAAAGCTGTTTGCAACCATTACTCTATGGAGCACATACACACACACACACTCCCAAAACAAGAAGCTCAGCAACTTTTAACTGCTGGCAGGTACCCTTACTTCACTCGGAGGTGACATCAGATACTGAACTCATCAAAAACGCAAAAGCAGAACTGGATTTTTCGCTCTGTATTTTGAAACAGAGAGCTGAGAAATAGCAGAAATGCTTTCAACAGGAGGAACCTGGGAGAAATTTCAGAGGAAGTCATGTTCAAGCATGGCTGTATGCATGTGTGAGGACATAATCTGCATTAGGTCAAGCTTCAGAATTAACTGCGTGTGTATGTACGTGTGTGTGTGTGTGTGTGTGTGTATACTCACATGGGAAAAAATATGCCTACAAGGTCTTTGGAGTGTTGCGATACACAAACAGGTGTGATAATATTTGGGTGTCTGTGTCTCTCTCTCTCTTTATGTGTGTGTAAATACTATCCTATTTATGAAGTTCATAATAAACCTAGCAAGCATAGCAGCTCCAGAAGGCTTGCGTTATTACCCACTAAATCACCCTCTTTTCCCATATGTCCCTCAGTACAAGTGCACAAACACATGCACGAAGATAACAGTACTGAATGACCAGGCTGTTGTGCTGAGACACACGGTGGACGTATGCTCTGGTAGTAAATGAGGGTGAGTGCCGGAGGTGGAGACGCTTTCCTGAGCATTAAAAACCTCTTATCAGCATCGCTCATGCTGTGTCTATCACACACTGCACCTGTTAAACTGTTCAATCATTCACCAACAATGGCAAACCAAATGCTTTGCACTGACGGGCTAAATCCACGTAGAAGTTATACTGGACTGAAACGAAACAGATGCAACAGCAATGCAATTAGCCTAGCTCTATTACTCTATTAAATCTACAAGACTATAAAAAGTATACATTTGTCAATAAATACCACCCTAAAGGGTCTTGGGGGAAAAAATAGGTCAGAGTATTTCAACCTAATCTCTATCTACTACATCAGTAGTACAGGGTTGGCCATCAAATGGATACACCTATATGGGCCATCTATACGGATACACCTATATGGGCCATCTATACGGATACACCTATATGGGCCATCTATA
>JAOTRJ010000051.1:17835998-17849253 GCA_028564905.1 Leptodoras praelongus | reverse complement strand
TATGTGTGTGTGTGTGTGTGTGTGTACTGTTTCAGCCTCTCAGGGCTAGTAATACTAAAGAGAATACTCTAGAAACAGTTCTTCCAGACCTTTGATGTGCCTGAGACACACTGCTCATTTAAGAAATCTTCTGCTTCTTTTTCTTCTTCTTCTTCACCACTTTCTTTCACCACAACAAAGAAAGGCACGGTACCAGCTGAATTTAGAGAAGCGTGAACTTAATTCAGGTGCAACCTGAGGAGACACTAAAGGAAGGTGAACGAGTCAGTCTTTGCTTGCACAAAAGATTACTTTTTTTTCAAGTGTTTAGCTAACTATCTAATGAATCCAGCACTGCAGTGCACCCCTGTGGGCTGTAGAGAGAATATTTATCTGCTGTGGTCCCTTAAATGTTCTCTCAGAGGCTAATGGAATCTAAGATGACTCACATTGTATGGGATTGGGGGTATGGAGGTTTGGAGGGTGTATGTTTTTGTATCTTGTTTTGGGACCACACAAGGATAGGAATTTCTGACCTTTTGACCCTGTAGGGACATTTGTCTGGACAGGTCCCCTTATTTAGAAAACTAAAAGAACCAGTTCCTGAGATTAAAGGTTAGCTTTAGATGTAGACATAGTATTAATTAGCTGCATTAAAAATGATGTTAATCGATGGTTCTGTGGAAGGGGATGTTTTTAATATCTTGTCTGGGACCACAAATCCCCACAAGGATAGCACTATCTGATCATTTTGACCTTGTGGGGACATTTGTCTCATCACCTTAAGAAAGTGGCTTTTAAAATTTTCTTTTTAAATAAAAAGTTAATAATAAAATTCATTACTGAAGTTAAGGTTTTTGTTATGCATAGCATTAATTAGCTGCATTAATAAATGTCAATGATCCTCACTAAGTCCTCACAAATGCAAGACAAATCTCTGTCTGTGTGTGTGTAAGTGTAAGTTGTGCATTGGGATGCATTGTTGTGTTTGTGTATTGGTAGTCCAGAAAGCTTATTTCTTAATAATATAATTTTACTTTACTGATTAATTTGTTAAAATGGCAGTCCTCACCCCCCTGTGAGAAGCCTAATGCCCTCTCATTAGATTAGTTCTGTTGCTGGCTCTGAACAAATGCAGTACATTTTCTCTTCCTGGTCTCTCATTCCACAAGCTCCCACAGAGATTTCAGATCTACCTGTCAAATCGATCCTGCCTGTATACAGTATGTCCCTGCCTACATGTCTCCAGCTTTCCTCTGCCTCAGCAGCTGCATGCACACCGATTCTGCTGTCTGTCTGCCCATGTCCATGATGCCTGTTCCTTTTTATCATTTTATAACTTTTGTTACTCTGTTCTCCTTCTGCCTGCTCATGTCTGTATCTTGTATGCATCACTCGTATGAGTCCTGACATTCTTGCTTCCTGCCCATGTTTGCACCACATATGATGAAACTTTTGTCCTACCAAATCATCATTCACCTTCCAACACTTTGTCCTGAATAAGAATACATTTGTGTGCTATATTTATTCTGTAAGAATTTGCTGAATAAGTTCATGTTTCACAATACATCTAGTCCTCAATGGTCCATTTTCAAAGCAAGACATATTCCAAAATGGCAGACATTTTAGTTTCATTTTCTTCATCATGATTGTGTACCACATTACCAGCGTGAATCTAACAATACAGTCCTGTCTATTTTTGACACACGGAAATCCTACACTACCCAGATTTGAGCAAAGTATATTTCTTCTAGTACTATATGTTAGAGCGAGGCTGGTTCCATGATATAGAGTGAGTCAGGCTTCGTATTGACGTAAATGAAGCTGTCATTATTGAATCCCATATTCATCTATGATCGTAGTGTTTAATTAGCATATCACCTGTGTCTCCTTCTGGGTTTCACTATGGTCAATATCTGTTCTCCACTGATAAAACAGGGCTGTCAACAAGAGACCTTTAATATTTAAATACCTCACAGAAAAAGAATTAAGCCATTAAGCCGAGAAGCCACAGGACTGCGCACAGACTAACTCCTATTATCACCCAGTACACACACACACAGTTTTGTCTTGCTATTCTTGTGAAGAAAATCCACCGACATAATTATTATAATAAATGCAGCTAATTAATGCTATGCCTAAACCTAACCTTAACCTCAATTTTCTCAACTTTTTGGCTCTTTTATTTTTTCATTTTTGTTAAAAAAACATTTTCTTCATCGGGATTAGCCAAATGTCCCCACAAGGTCAAAATTATTAGATATTCTTATCCCTGTGGGGATATTTGGTCTCCACCATGATATAAAAATAACACACCACCAAACACACACACATATACACACATGTTAAAAGGCAATGAGTGTCACATGGCAATTTTCCTGTACAGAATGAATTCTTTCACTGCAAAACCAAATTATTTCACTAGTCATCTATGAGGCAGTGTGTGCCTATATATAAGGCAGTGTGACTGCCCTACTCAAGGCTGCTAGAGCGGCTTTGGCAGATAGAAAGGCGATAATAAGTCTATAGGATCTCTAGGGGAAATGACCATCCACTGTTCTTTGCATCTTTTCATCTTTATGGTAGATGGGGATTCGCCACTGTGTAGCAATCACCAATTGCCCATGTCTGAGGCGTTCTCTCATTCAGAACTGCTTCCTCTATTACTATTTTATATTTCTCAGACAGTGATCTTATCTGAGGGGCAACACCCACACAGAAAGCTGATCTGCTTGGGAAAGAAGTTACCAGGGTGTTCTTATCAGCGATAGTAGCTGGAAACCAAGGTCTTGCTTGCCCTCTTGGAGTCACTAGTTTGACTCTGTAGACTAGTTGCCAAATCCCTGCACAGTGTGGGAAGAATAAGAGAAGGAAATGCATATAACTGTGAGAACCACAATGTGTTGACTTGCCTCTAGTAAAGTGGTCCAACATCTCTTAGCTAAACCTTTCTCAGGTTTAGCCTAAAACTTCTGGGTTGCAGACACCACTCCTCTAGACATATACATTATTTTGAGGATGGCAGACAAATTGGCCGACTTATGACAGTATAGCCAAAACAAATACATAGCAGCCTACATTCATTTGATTGATAAGCATAACTGTATGGAATGATGCTGCGGATAATACACTCAGTGATCACACTGATGAACATGTGTCTTGGTGGTAGAGAGCTCTTCGCTGAGTTCACTGTAATGTGATTTGAAAGAGAAGGCTTGGTGTACACTGATCATCCATACTATTAAAACCACCTCCTTGTATCTACACTTTTTGTCCATTTTATCAGCTCCACTGACCATACAGGTGCACTTTGTAGTTTTACAGATAGAGACTGTAGTCCATCTGTTTTTCTCTAGATATTGTTAGCTCTCTTTTATGCTGTTCTTCAGTGGTCAGGACCACCACAAGGAACACCACAGAGCAGGTAGTATTTGGGTGTTGGGTGATTGTCAGCACTGCAGTGACCCTGATGTGGTGGTGGTGGTGTGTTAGTGTGTGTTGTGCTGGTACGATGGGATCAGACACTGCAGTGCTGCTGAAGTTTTTAAACCTGTCAGTGTCACTGCTGGACTGAGAAAAGTCCACCAAAGAAAAATATCAGTGTCCTGTGGGTGACCACTGATGAAAGACTAGAGGATGACTAACACAAACTGTGTAGCAACAGACAAGTTACTGTCTCTGACTTTACATCTACAATGTAGATCACCTAGGTAAAAGAGTGGACAGTGAGTGGACAGAGTGTTTAGAAACTTCAGTAACACTGCAGTGTCCAATCCAATCATAACAGCACAACACACACTAACACACCAACACCACATTAGGAGCACTGCAGTGCTGAAAATTATCCACCACCCAAATAATACCTGCTCTGTGGTGGTCCTGTGGGGGTCCTGACCACTGAAGAACAGCATAAAAGAGGGCTAACTAATTCTACAGAAAAACAGATGGACTACAGTCTCTATCTGTAAATTTACAATGTGCACCTGTATGGTCAGTGGAGATGATAAAATTGAAAAACAGTGTAGATACAAGGAGGTGGTTTTAATAGTATGGCTGATTGGTGTATTTGGAATGGTCTGCTGCTGTATACATAGGCGTACAGGAGCTCAGGATACATGTGGGGTCTGCACCATGTGGCCTGCCTGAATCCCATATGAAAGCTATCAATAAAATCCTTGCACTGTGGTGTGGCACAAACCTGCTGACACAGGTGCCATAGTAATGAGTGAAATCCCCAACCCTACTCAACCCCCAACAATCTTCAGTTTGGTTCCAACAGCTTGCTTTGAGCCTGCTATGATACTTGGCATGCACCTGTCTCCATAAGCTGCTGAGACTAGTTAAAAGTTGCAGCTCAGTGGTTGGTCATTATCAGCCTGAAAGAACCTCCTAGGGGTGTTGAATACATGCAGTATCCATGCACTCATCTGATAAGGGACAAGATGAGTGCTTGGTCCCTAAGCTATAAGGAAGTCTCTGTTGAGAAATAGCAACCTCTGAAGTACTGAGAGATGTGTGCAGCCAAGTTCATTCCTTTAGAGAGTAACCGAAACTGCTACCTTGGCTTCTCTATGTGCATGTTGTTTACTGCCAGGTTTATTTGTTTATGACCAGCAATTTCTTTAGAATGAGAGGTTTGGGCCAGATTCAGCTTTGTGCCAGTATCCAAATCTGTCTGTGATACATAAGAATTTATGTGTTAACTTTGTTGGAATCACTGCACAGTGCAGGGGAACAGAGAGCCAGACACAACTTCTATGCGATGTTCAATGTCAAGGCAGTGAACACGGAATTGGTGCCCAACCTCAGTTTCCCAAAGATTCAAACACTGTCTGCCTGTCTCAGGGGTAGAAAATTTCATATTTGTGTAGAGGAAATTACTTGGATTCCAGCAAAAAAGCAAACTCAGAAATAACACAGCATGGCATGTTGAGCGCAAGCAAAAGTTTAACCAATTGCTGCTAACCTGCTTGTTGGGTGAGAATGTGGAATATTCAAAGAAGAAAACAGGATATAACCTCAATGAGAAAAAACAAGAAATCTGAGCAGGGAAATCCACCTACTCTCTGAAAAAAAATATCCCCAGAGTACATATACTACTACTGGAGCCTATCCCAGTGCTCATTAGGCATTAGGCAAGGAAACACCCTGGACAGGTTGCATGCCAACTTGATGTTTTGCAAACAAGGGATATGCAATTAAATACAGTATTATGGGTTATTTACCTTAATTTACTTTAACGTTCTGTTCCTTTATGTTTGATAAGGTGTCATGTTCTATGTTGTTTAACACATATAGGTGTAAATATCAGGACATGAAAGCTGAAATAATACTCTATAGTGTCATAGTATTCATCTTTGCACCTCAAACCCAAAAGTCTTCAGTGTATAGCAAAAACAAATGAATGTACCCTGCTGATCTAATACTGTCAGAGGGAACAAAATTTATAATATACTGTCAACAGGTTATATAGTCCAATATCCTGGATGGTAATAAATTCTTTAGTTAGTGTGTTACTGTGGCTGTGTTCTGACTTAGTGTGCCTCTGTAGCTGAATTTTTAGGGTGTGTGTCTCATTAGTTGAAATTTTCAGGGTGAGTGTGCATCTCTGACCAAATATTCAGAGTTAGTGTGTCTCTCTGGCCGAATGTTCATCGTTGGTGTGTGGCTCTGGTTGAAATTTCAAGGTTAGTATGTCCCTCTGATGGATTTTTCAGGGCTATTGTGTCTCTCTGATCAAATATTCATAGATTGTATGTCTCTTTGGCTGAATTTTAAGGGGTAGTGTGTTTCTCTGATCACATATTCATAGTTAATACATCTCTCTGGCTAAATATTACAGGTTCGTGTGTCTGTCTGGCTGAAATGTTCAGTGGTATTGTCTGTCTGTTAAACCTGTGGATTTTCAAGGATAGTTTGTACTTGATCAAATAAACAAAAGGTTATTGGGTTTCTCTTATCAAACATTCAGAGTTTGTGAATGCCTCTAGCTGAATGTTTAGAGTTAGTGTCTCTATGGTTGAATATTCAGAGTTAGCACGATTTTCTGTATCTGTGTATACAGAGGTAGTGTGTCTCTCTGGATGAAGGTTATGGGCAGCTGCATATAACCACACCTGGACGAGTCTCAATGGGATGTTCTCTGAGGTTTGAGCAACCAAGTAGAGGTGATTAAGTAGTATTTTTGCAACTGGGCAACTTGTGCTCTCAGGGATGGTAGGACGTGGTCTCTACAGGGGACTGGGATGAATTGAGCTGCACATTTTTGACTCAGCTCTGGTCCCAGCTCCTCTCTCTCTGGGGACTTCTGTCGTCAGAGCCACACGAAGTGCCTCTCTCCAGGGTTTTCTTCTAGGGTCTCAGATTTGCTGTGTATACTCAATGGGTTCTTGCCACTTTAGAGCTAGGAGTGCTTTAGAGCTCAATGTGGACAGTAAAACAAGAACTTTATTATGAGTAAACACTCATGTAGCTGTCATTCTTGCAGAAGTTAATTGCCCCAGTGTATAGAGTTTTGCTTTCAGGTCAAGAATGGTTAAATTTCATTATTGAATTTCAGAAGGTCCCACCACCCAGTTGTCTCTAATGATGTCTCGGACGCCATGTGACTTGTGCCGACTTGCAACCTCTCATTCCATGAAGAACAGGCACTCAATCTCATGAACAAACTTACAAAATATATTTTTAAACGTTTGGTTAAACCACTCCACTAGGTCATCTGTTTGAGGATGGTAAACACTGGTGTGAAACAATTTAATCCCCAACAATCTGCAAAGCCTGCATTGTGTTTGTGAGATACATGTATGGCCCTGGTCAGTCAGATTCTCTCTCAGGATCCCAGTGCAGAACAGTGCCTCTGTAATGCTGTGTGCTGAGATACTGCAGAAAGGCATTGCTTCCAGGTATCGTGTCACATTGTCTAATAAAATTAACACAAAGTGATGTCTTCATGCAGTTCATTTTAATCGTCCAATGAGGTCAATATCAATTCTTTCAAAGGGGAGCGCAATTAAGGGCAATGGGAAAGTGCCACCAGCAACGGCACTTTCAGCATGGCCGGTGGATTCACCAGGGGCATGCTGCATATGAACTGTGTACATCGCCACAAATGCCCGGCCAATAGACATGAGCCATTAGATGGTTCAGTGTCTTGTCCTGACCCAGATGTCCTGCCACAGACTTACGAAGAGCCACCTGGAATAACGATTTCTGCTGGCTCTTTAAAACCAAAAAGTGAGTTATTTCTTCTTTAGTTACAGTGTCCTGAATCACTGGATATAACTTTTAATCTTTAATAAAGGAAAAATAGGTTTGGGTGAGTACAACATTAGGCTGGATTTGCTGACCATTGATTACTCACCTTTAGCCAAAAGCATATGTTAGAATCTCATCGTGTGTCTGCTCCAAGAGGAAATCCCTAAGAGGAATTGCATAACAGATGAGGGGTAGGGCTCTTCCCTGTACTCCTACGGAGAGCTGACATCGATATACCTGACATTGCCGCTCTAGCCAATGCCATGCTCTTCTCTAGCCAATGCCGTGCTCATGCACCTGTGTCTTGCTAATGCAGGACCCATCCACAAACATTCCTCATGATCATGCTTTAGACTCTGGCCAATCTATCCCCAGAATTAGTAGATGGGTTAAGAGAGGGCTAACAACCACCTCAGTTATATGCTTTTGTCCCCAGAATTGAATTGTAACAAACACCAGTGGACCAGTGAACCTTCACCAAATGTACATTTCTCAAAGCCTCACACTGAATCAGGCTTTGGTGGATGGTTTTCTGTTTGCATCCTGAGTCCACCAAGGCCTGATGTGTACCACATTGTATAGTCATAGGTTCTTGGTATGTTTCTACTCAAATGGGGGAGACCAGTGGCATGTCAGGGAGTTGGGCTTCCCCTAACAGCATGAGGAGTTGCAGCACCCATTTCTCTTTCATCCAACCCCATGCAGTTTTGCCCACTCAAAGAGCTCCATGAAGGCCTCTGGCTTATCACTGGAACTCATCCTAATGAGGTGCTGCTGTGGAGGTGGTGGCTCACAGCAGCTGATAGAGCATGCACCTTGCTCCTGCGTGATAGCTTCAAAGTCCTGCAGGCCAAGCAGCACCTGGTGCTGTACATGGTGAACGTTGGTGAGGGACTGAATGAGTTTGGTGAGTATGGAGGTTGACATGGCAGGGAGTCTTCTAAAATCCCAGGATTTGGCACCGCTGTAGAGGCCTGGTCTGTGAGGATAGGAAGGCTAAGGAGACATCCTTGGAAACAGAGATAAGAGAGTTTTACTGTCCCAGACCTTAACTTTCAGTTTTCAGCAATTTTATTCCAATAAGCACAGAAAGGCACCTGCATGCACCTCTGTGCTGCTCAGCTTTCTTTCATTTGCCAGCTCTCTCCGGAAACACTAAAACACACACACATAAACTCAAAGTAATAAGCCACAGGTGAGAATCATCTCCCATTACCTGCCGGCTGCATCCGCTCAGATTCGCTTACAGCAGCTGCTCAACCATGCCTCTGCTGGCATAGTGTCCCTCCACACATTCAAGTGGTGTCGGTTTTATCGGAAAGTTACATTTCCCATGAGGAGGCACCACATGAGCACCCTCTGAAGTCAGATACATCAAACTTTTTGATGCAACACGAACTGGCCTAGTAGTGATTTAAGTGCTATTTCCAGCATGGCCAAACAGTTCAATACCAAATAATAAAGTACAATTTTTACATTAATTCTAATAGTACATCCATAGAAAGGTTACTGTCGACAGCTAATAGAGATATTTATTGAAAACAATGATTAGCCATACAACATAAAAAAGGTTGACAGCCTCCATGTTTGTTTACATTCTCCTATACAAACCACATGAATGCCACCAAGAGGTTCATGAGAGAGAAAAGAGCTTCATCTTGGAGAAACCTACCGCCTGACATGCACTTGAAAGCGCAGTCTCTGTCTGACTGTTCAGTGTGTGTGAGTTAGTGTGTCTCTCAGGCTGAATGTTCATAGTTAGTGTGTCTCTCAGGCTGAATGTTCATAGTTAGTGTGTCTCTCAGGCTGAATGTTCATAGTTAGTGTGTCTCTCTGGTTCATGTTTCAGGGTTAGTGTGTCTCTCTGATCAAATATTCAGAGTTAGTGTGTCTTTCTGGTTGTGTGTTCAGAGTTAGTGTATCTCTCTGGCTGAATGTTTAGGGTTAGTGTCTCTCTGGCTGAAAGTTCAGAGTGTTTTTGTCTCTCTGGCTGAATGTTTAGGGTTAGTGTCTATCTGGCTATGAGTTAGTGTGTCCTTCCGGTTGATTTTTCAGGGTTAGTTTGTCTCTCTGATCAAATATTCAGCATTAGTGTGTCTCTCTGATCAAATATTCAGCATTAGTGTGTCTCTCTGATCAAATATTCAGCATTAGAGTGTCTCTCTGATTCATGTTTCAGGGTTAGTGTGTCTCTCCGATCAAATATTCAGAATTAGTGTGTCTTTCTGGTTGTGTGTTCAGAGTTAGTGTATCTCTCTGGCTGAATGTTTAGGGTTAGTGTCTATCTGGCTATGTTGAGTTAGTGTGTCCTTCTGGTTGATTTTTCAAGGTTAGTTTGTCTCTCTGATCAAATATTCAGCATTAGTGTCTCTCTGATCAAATATTCAGCATTAGAGTGTCTCTCTGATTAGATATTCAGCATTAGACTGTCTCTCTGATTAGATATTCAGAGTTAGTGTGTCTGGCACTGTGTTTCTTTTTAAATGAATGTTCAAGGATAGTGTCTCATTAGTGACTCTCTGGCTGAATATTCAGAGATAGTGTGTCTCTGGCTGTGTGTTCCTTTCTAAACGAATATTCAAAGTTAGTGTCTCTCTCTGGCTGAATCTTTGTGCATCTCTCTGGCTGAATATTCAAATTGTGTGTGTTTCTCTGTCTGAATATTCAGTTAGTGTGTCTTTCTGGCTGTGTGCTCAGAGTTAATATGTCTCTCTGGCCTAATGTTCAGGGTTAGTATGTCTCACTCTGGCTGAATGTTCCATAGTATGTCTCTCTTGCTGTCTGTTTCTTTCTACAAAAATGTTCAAAGTTAATCTGTCTCTCTGGCTGAATGTTCAGAGTTACTTTATTTTTCTGGCTGAGTGTAGCTCCATGACTTTCTAGCTGGATATTAAGAGTTAGTGTGCGTTCCTGGCTGTGTGTCCAGAGTTCGTGCATCTCTCTGGCTGAATATTCTGCGTTAGTGTGTCTCTCTTGCTGCATGTTCCAAGTTGGACTTGGTCCACTGCTCGAAGCCACCCACTGTATAAAGCCTTTAGACACAGGGCTTCTGTACATTGCTATCATCTCTCATATCCTCATTAGCATTGCTGTATAGCAGCCTTTCAGAACTGGGGCGAGCTTCATTTCAAACAGCAAGAACAGAGCTGTCTCTGGTGTTAAAATGATCTCATAGCATGTACAACCAAGCCCCTTATGATGTATTAATTCCTTTAGTGTTCATTTGGTTCACTTCAGTAAATAGTGTGGGCGTTCTTCTCCAGGACTAGTGATTTTGCTGTGTGACAACATAGACGGTGACAGCGCGTATCTGTGTTTACAGAATCTGCATAAACAGACCTCAGCTTGATATGGGGTTCAGGACTGGTCATTACTAGGAGGAAAAACTGGTTTATCTGGAATCGTTGGTTAATCTCAGAAACACTGGGTAATGTGAGTAACAGGTGATTAGTATTGATTTACTCTTTAGGCAATCTGTTTGCAAATCAGTCAGTCATTAATACTAATGTTTGATTTGCTTTTTTTTACTGCATCGTTAATGTCACTTAGGGATCTTTATGCTTATGTAAATGCTGTGTTGCTGGGCTGTGCCCTACAGGTGCGCATATATATCACAGAGGGGGAGATAGCTAGTGGGGAGAGTGGAGCAGAGATCCAGCTGAACACATTACGCATCTGATTCCCCACGCAAAAAAATACACACACACACACACACACACACAGACCCGAGCAGAGGCTGCTGCTGCTTCCTGCACATGCTTTATTTGCTGCTACTTGTGGACCGAGTGGATTAGTGAATTTCGCCTCGCTGGAAGACGGCTCAGACTGCGTCTTTTGGATCGGATTGCAAACATGAACCAAACAGCCACTGTTTCCCAAGTCAAGTGCCAGTCCTCCAAAACCATCAAGGTAAGACAGTTTGTTTTTTTCTCCTTCCCCCTTTGCATTTCTGCATGACTGATTTCTCAGTCGTGGCACCGGTGTTCCGGTGATCGGAGATGAAGTTTGGCGACTCACCGCTCCAAAGTTGGCAGCTGGTGATGAGGAGGATGATGAGAGTCATGATGAATAGTTTTGCGCAGAGGATCTCCGCCACCGCGCCTTTTCCCGTGCTCCACACGACTGAACATGCAGCCCTTATTCTTTGTGTCCTGTTTGTATGAATCTGTACATTACTTTCCTTTAAACCGGATTTAATAACCGTATTCGGTTAAAAATGAATTTGTATCAATGGATGAATGAATGAATGGATATATTGTCATGCATGTGTCTTGCTCAAGCCTAGCAGCCTATGTAAACATGATATGAGGAGCTGTTTTAAAAAAAGTGCATGTGGAGCAAGTGGAACAATGTTTAAGAAGCCTATTTTGTGCCTAAATGCATGGTGTTGTAATTCTATACACGTCGAATGCAGCAATGAGGAGCGCATATATCACTCCCTTTGCAACGCGTACCGATAATGTGTGTGTGTGTGTATGTGTGTGTGTGTGTTAGGAGCGCTATTTCATATCTAAAGGATTACTGAGGTGCATTAACACTGCGCAGAGCTTCTGCTTATAACAATGCGAGTTTGCAACTTCGCACAATCAGCTCTCATTTCAACAACTGACAATGAACTACCAGTCTTTCAGCAGCCACACGGTATATCCTATTCTCCACCCTTCTCATATAGGTAGGATTATGTAAAAAAAATGGCAGTGTAGACAGAGGTAGTGGTGTTCCACTTGCTGCTGGGGTTCTTGTCTTGACAGTGAAAGATGAGAGAGCGTTATGAGCTCTGTACTGCATGTCAGTCAATACTCTACGGGAGCAGCAGGGTGACTCTAAATCCTCATTGCAGGCTGTCATTAATTTGTGTTGAAATCCACAACCACAGCAAGCACAAGCGAAGCAGATCCATCTGCTCCGCTTGCTGAAAGGTGAAGCTTTACTTTGACTCGTGTTAAGAGGCTGTGTCAATTTTTAAGTGTGTGCAATTGAACGAAATTAACCTTGGACTTTACATCCTGCCTCCTCACGTGCCCGTAAACGACACGACACGACACAGCCGGATCCCTGTTCCACGTGAGATCTTGGGATGTTCGGCGGATGAGCTGATGTTGGGTTTGCCCGCTGTTCAGAAAGCTGAGTGCCTTGTTCATCTGATGAGCTTGTTTCCTGATTGCACAAGGCACACAGCATGGTCAGCTTTATTAGACTTGTTAGGTCTTGTGCCTGCTGATCTGGGCACGCCTGTTGGGTGAATGCAAAGGTCAGCTGTGACAGGGGGTCAATCAATGAAGAGTTGAGTCCAATTACAGTGAGCAAAGGATCTATCATCAGCTTGCGGCTCATCGTACACACCCATACACAAAACCTGGCAAAGTATTTAAATATTTTCTGCATCTGACACCTCATGTGCTTAAAACAGAAATCAGGATATGTAGAATTCACACCTACTGGCTGATGGAAGTATGCACAAACAAACGACATGGCACAAATCAAATGCAGAATACTCACTGTGTGTATACTGAAATGATATTAGGGCAAAGGAGGAAATAAGAAAGTAATCAGATAAAATAATGAAATGAATTTTAGGCTTGGGATTATTTCTGTGTGGTCAAATTTGTGAATAGACAATTAAAAATGAATGAACAAATCATTGTCTTGGGTTCAGACAGTCTATTTCATCTATTTAAACCTTTCGAGATTTTGTTGCCTAAGATTTGAGAAGTGTGAGAAAGTGTGAGTTTCAGCTGCAGAGAAGATTGTAGTATATTACATTACGGCCATTGATCTGGGTTATGTAGCCATTGTTTACACATTTATGAAGAATCTTCCAAAGGCTCATCCATGAGTGAAATGATACCAAATGTAGGATCCTTACACACAAGGTGTTGTGAAATGCTGTTACACCTTAGTGTTTGATTCTCACTGAGGCCTTTTTTGGTCAATAAAACATTTTTGTCTGCATGGACAAAATAAAACACTGGCCAAACTGTATAAAGCAGCAAATCATAACAAGTTCTTTTTCACATATTTT
>JAOTRJ010000051.1:17749663-17759995 GCA_028564905.1 Leptodoras praelongus | reverse complement strand
CTGGTCCAATTTAGCCATGAAACCTCCCACACTAAAATGACAGGTGTTTCAGTTTCATTGTCCAACCCCTGTATATCCTAGGTACCAGGTTATGTCATGTCGTCATGTTGTCCTCTCATTCCTCATTCCTGAGCTTTTGACATGATTATGCCCCTATATTATTTATTTTTCCTAAGCCTAAACATTTAATAACTTCAACATAACTGATAACTTCACCAGTTCTGACTGGATAACAAGAAGCATATCTCCCATAATTCATGCAAGGAATCATGGGAAGTAGGAATAAGGTGAATAGTTGCCTATTGCACTGATGGCTCTCCCTGACTCCTCTCTCCTCCTGTTCTCTCCTTCTCTGGCAGCTGTTACTTAAACAAAAAAAACAACACCAAATTCATCTAAGAACAAAGTAATTTGGTTACAAACCCTTTTTACTTGTGTAATTAGCTCATAACATTTCACATCATGCAAATTTTATTGAGTTGGTGTGTTGCAAATTTAGCTAACAGTTCTAATGATGCAGGTAAGTCAGTGCTATCCAAATAAATAGACAACTTGAAACAGTTGGATGTCTATATTTATGACATACACAACAACATTAAATTGACTAATATTTGCTGATCTTATAATCGTTTTGAGGACCCGGTTTTCAGCAAATCAACAATCAAGTCTCAGATAAGAGAAAATATTGCTGATAATGTAAAGCCAGCTAATGTGACCTTTTGCAGCAGGTGGAATCAATGCAGTCTGTCTAGTGATCTCAATAAACTGTGAACGGATTGATTTTTTATGTGAGTGGATTTGGTGTATGATTGCTTGCATGAGAGCCTAAGATTAAGGCTGAAAGTATGAGCGTCATGCCAGATGCCTGAGATTTGGCAACCCTGCCTCCATGGTGCTCTGCTTCACTGATATCTCATCCAAGGTGTACAGTATTCCTGCATTGTGTCAGATTTTCCTGGGATAGACTCCAGATTTACTACGACCCTGACCATGATAATAAGCTAATGGAAATCACCCACCCATAGTTTTGGTGGGTGGAGTGGAACATGCTCTCCACTAAATGACATTAGTGATTATGGAACTGTAGGGAGAACTGGACTGGGCTGCTTCTGATTTAAATGAGACAGCCAGGCCTCTCACTAAAGACTCTTGGGAATACAAGGAGATGGGTTGCAGAAATATTGTCAGTAGTAGCGATAGAGAGAGATGGGAATTTCTAGGAATTTAATTAGCAAGAAGGCGGAGCTTAAACTTGAATCATTTTATAATTCCATTTAGAAACTGATACGATATTATTATATCATACAATGATACTGTCATATGGCCAGTTCTGATGTGTCAGTATTTTATCACAGCGTTCAATTTTACTGTGGCTTCATTTTTCCCTTTGCAAAAAGAGGTAAGAGCGAGAGGTAAATCAAGGGGAATAGGATCGATTCTCAATAATAAGGTGTGTGTCTGTGTGAATGGGTGGGTGTGTGTGGGTGTGGGTGGGTGGCTGGGTGAGTTACAGAGAGCAAAATATTAAATAAAGCATTCCTGGGCAGCTCTGTATCCATGAGTTGTATGGGAATGAGCAAAAGCTGCACTGAATAGTATATGTTATTATTGGGCATGTGATTGCATGGTCATTGTGTCTGGATCTGGCAAATGAGTGGGGATGTGTGTGTGTGTGTGTGTGTGTGTGTGTGTGTGTGTGTGTTTATGTGAGGGAGGGAGAGGAGAGGGTTCTACCGGAGTGAGAAATGTGCAGTCATTGGTTGTTATGGTAACAGGATAGAAGAATGAGGCATGTGGGGCATTCAGGGCTTTTTTTGGCGGTAGCATGAATATTTCAGTGGGTCATTTCCCTTCTGTGCATGTGTGTGTTGGAGAGAAAGACAGATTTCGTGGTTTGGGTGTGTTAATAAAATTTGTTTGGTTGGTGCGAATGGGGAAGGAATAAGAGCCAAGAATGTTTGTACGAGTGAATGATGCTTTTGCTCTGTAATGCTTTTTCACACACACACACGATCACACACACTCATCTACCTGATCCAGACACAATGACCATACAATCACATGCCTACAAGTTTGCTTCACTATCTTTGTCAGGACATTCCATCACCATAATTGAATAGCTATTGAATACTAAGCCTAACCCTAAACTCAGTAATGAAAAGTCAAAGTTTTGGCTCTTTTACTGTTTTTAGGAAAAAATCTTGGCATATAAACATGACCAGAAAGGTCAAGAAATTCTTTTTTGTCCTGACATCGATGTGTCCTGAGTTATCTGTGTTTTTTTCTGATATTTGCCCTGAAATTTCACCTCAAACCAGGTCATGGTGACACACACACACACAGTCTACCCAGTTTTCACACAAGTCTAGCTCTCACTTTACACACTTTGCGCAGTAAGAATTTCAGGGCTCTTTGTCAATCTGTTTGAGTAGTGAGAATATGAAAGTGTTTGGTTTCACACTGCACAAAGAAAATCCTGACAGACATGTGGGAAGGGATGTGGCTGTAGCACTCACTCATTCGTTGGTCATAAAATCGCAACAGATTATATAAACAAATCTTTGGAACGTGCACATGTAAAAATCACAGATATCATTAGTGAAAACACAGTAGTAGTAAATATAAAAATGAATGAATTTGTAATGTACGTAAATGGTTAAAAGCATCAATTTTTGCAACTTTATTCACAATAAAATATATATATATATAATATATATAACTTCAATAAAAAATTATTTGAATAAGACCAAATTTATTTTTATAGAAGCTTAATTGTAACGATTTTTATTTTTATTTCATTTATTTCATTTAATTCATGCTAGCTGGGTACACCTGACCAGCAGTGTGAATGTACCCTGACGGAGATACATTAGTAGGGGTGGAACCATATTCGAATACAATTTGTACAAATATTTTAAAATGATTTGTTTTCAGGAAAAAAAGATGGCTGGTGATAACTGTGAGCAGTGTATATTTGTGCTCCGCCTACTTGTGCTTGTTTGACAGGAGGACAATAGGAGAGTGGAAGGGAGAAAGGGCACAGACTAAATAAACTGAGAAGGAGCAGCACAGCCTGGTTAAATATATAAGACATTAATACATTGTCACTATTTTTTTTTGACTTGGTCTTATTTTACCTTAACTGGTTTGCTGAGGTAGTTTATTATATTGTGATGCCAGCAGGGAGGAGTGTTTGTGAGAAGGCATTCTCAGACACAACAGCTGGCTTAAAGAACAATGTAATCGTTTATAAAGCAGCAACATGATAGAACCAGCAACATGGAACAGAGGGTTGGAGCGTTATTAACACACAAACACAGCTCATGGAAGGTTGGTGACAAACAACCCAGGTCCAGCCCATGCTGCATGATGGGAACATGTGCAGTGTCACCAAAACATTGATACTTGTCTTTGTTTTTTTTTTTTGTTTTTTTTGTTTTTTTTTTGTTTTTTTTTTTGGACCTAAAATATGTGAAATGGAGTTTGGGAGGACTGAGAGGAGGAGATGTGTCTATGTTAGCTGTGGCAGTGTAGTTGTAAGCTTTATTGTTTATGGTTTTCATAATTATGAACCAATGTGCATAATTATGAGTTTAATGAACATTTATATTAACACTGTAAATGTAAAGTCAGAGACACTAGATCATCTGTTGCTGCACAGTTTGTGTTAGTCATCCTCCAGTCCTTCATCAGTGCTCACAGGATGCTACCCACAGGACACCATTGGCTGGATATTTTTGATTGGCGGACTATTTTTAGTCTAGCAGTGACACTGAGGGGTTTAAAAACTTCAGCAGCACTGCAGTGTCTGATCCAATCATACCAGCACAACACACAAAAGCACATCACCACCACATCAGGGTCAATGCAGTGCTGACCCGAATAATACCTGCTCTGTGGGGGTCCTGACCACTGAAGGACAGCATAAAAGGGGGCTAACAAAGTCTGCAGAAAAACAGATGGACTACAGTCTCTATCTATAAAACTACAAAGTGCAGCTGTGTGGTCAGTGTAGCTGATAAAAAGGACAAAGAAAGTGGTGGGAAAAGGGAGAGAAGTGAGCACTTGTCTTCCTATACTTCATCTAAACTGCATTCGGATGTATATCTCATATGCAGACACACACAGTATCTGGCAGAGTAATAAATAATGAATGCAAATGGGATCTCTCCCATGAGGCAGTAAATCCCTGACCTAACTATGATTGTTCAAACAGCTTACTCACGTGAGATTTAATGCATGAGTAGCATTAACAGAGAGTGCTAATTTTAATTTCCCCACAGTTCTCACTTTCTAGTAACTCTTCACCATTAAAACCTTAGCTTAAATACAGACAGCTTTCATTTCTCACTCATGCAACAAGGAATTGGTCTTTTCAAAATGATGATACTATGCTTTTGCCCATAGTAAAGGGATACCTGTCATCTGAAACACAAGAAGTTGTTTATCTCTGGCATCACTGTGCTTCTGCATATACAGTGTTTGCCTTCTGGATTCTCCCATTTCTTAGAATGTTAGTCATAGGCAATTTCCACCTCACAGTGGGTGTCTTGTGAAGATCTGATGCAGTTCTCCTCTATGGCATATAAAAATGATCAGTGCTGCTTTCTGAGATGTGGCCTACATATTGTGCAACAACTCCACTAGTCTGGCACAGAATTCCAACAGCTCATATGCTTATCTAACATAAGAAAATCTTGCTGGGTGTAAATATCCAATGTAAAAACCACATGGGTGACTGTGCTACACTAGCTATTCCTTGAAGCAATCCAGATTCAGGGCTCGGTTTAAACTGCATGCTTGGTCGTAATGAAAATTTGGTTTGTGACTAACCTTAAATTTGCATCAAGATTGGTGCATCCAAGCTTAAGGGACTAAATAATCTCTGCCTTCACAACAGTGTGATTCAATAATGACTCAACAATATTCAATGTTCTCCCAAGTGATGTAACATAAAAGAATTCGCTCTGTTGTTGGGAGATTATGAGTTTGAATCTGCTTTCAGGGTTGGAGGGATGGCGTTAGTTGCTCTCCTGTCAATCAGAGTGACACCATTCAATAACGGCTGCTTCTGAGTTCACATATGCAGTGAGCAGGCAGAACTCATTGTTTTATTTCTACTCCTCTAACAAGTATTTGTTATAAGCTATGAGAAAAGAACTAGGTCGTTTCCCCACACTGTGAGAGCAGGTGCTCTCTTGGACTCCTGACCATGTCCATATGCCAGAGGCACTGAGAAATTGCACTACAGTGGTAGAAATCTAATGTATGCTTCAAAATTCTGCTTTCCTACATCAGTAATTGGCAGTTTTGACAAGCTACTATTGCTCAAAGAAAATAAACAAGAAACCAGACAAACAGACCATTAGGTTAACTATGATGTATCAATTCAGCTGCTGATCTATTCTACATACAGCTTATCATGTGAAACACAAACAGCAGTTATGGGTCGATGTAATTGCAGAGTTTGTTGATTTGGGCTGTTCTACTAAATCATAGTCAGATTTCACAACAGGCATCACATTGTAGGCATACAGTAATCAGACTGATCCATAATCCAGACAGACAGGGTAGGGTTGACACCAGAAAACTGGTGGGACTGGGAAAAGACACATAGAGAACTGGAAACAAGTCTCACTGGGAGCACAATTCAGAGCTGCAGCAATAATAGTAGGAGGAGTTCATGATAGTTTGTAAAAAAATATGTAAAACAGTACTGGTTAGTAAGGTTGAAATACACCTTTTATGTATTTCAAAGTTTGTACAAATACATTCACTGAACACTTTATTAGGAACACTTGCACAACTACGTATTAATGCACTGATTTAATCAGCCAATTTCCAGTGATCTCTCTCATCAGCCTGGCATTTCCACCAACAGAAGGCTCAAAGATCAGCAGTTTAGGAAATACTCAAAGCAGCCCATTAGGCACCAACAAATATGCCATTTTCAAAGTCATTGAGATCACAATCAGATGTTTGATGTGAACCTTACCCAAAGCTACTGGCCCATGTCTGTAATATTGTATACATTGCAGTGCTGCAATGTGATTGGCTGATTAAATAATTGCATGAATGAATGTTCGTAATAAAGTACTCAGTGAGTGTGTCAGTAACAGAATTTGTCTCTAACGGTTTTGACTTAAATGAAATAGCTGGTACAGTCACAGACTGTTTGTTTGATTTTCCCCTAGGTACTTTTTGTTCTCAATCTAACCTATAAGCCTATAAGCATACTGTAGATTGAGAAGACACAGTGAGAAAAATAACAAGAGACAGGCGATCAAGGGAATGCCACAGAGGAGCTGAAACAGGAACCTAACAGGAAGGTTTGGTGAAGGATTATGCCTCCTGTGTAGCATTTGTATGTCTCTACAAATCTTTGTGCTGTGTGAATCAGAATCAGATTATTAAAATATTTAGTCTACAACTTGACAGAGTATGATAATAGAATGCTATTAAATAAAATGATTACTGGATAGAAATATGACATCATTCATTAATACTTAAAATAACAAAATACTTTTATTGGTAAAAGAATTAAACACACACTGTTATTGGAAGATTCCAATAACTCCTCTTCATGCCATGCCACTGTATAGTTCACTGAACAAAAAATTAGTCACCTTGTGTGTTTAAGGTGGTAGTAACTTCAGGCTCCTGCACATGACTTTGTACAAGAACGAACAGGCTGAAAACACCTGTGACGGGATTCATAGATTGAGACGAGGAGGTACAGTGCAGTGAATGTCTCGTCACAAAGCAGATGTTAATGACTGGCAAAAATTAGTAATTGCATTTGGACAGGCCAAAGGCCAGCATGTGAAGGAAGTAGCTGAATTTGCAGGTGTATTTAAGTGTAGTCATACAGGTCTACCAGCAGTAGCAAAAATCCCAGTCTACTGGAAATTCTCATCAAAATTATGGCTGAAAGACGAAACTGACAGACGGGCTGCCGGCATGTTTCACTGCTTGTGAATAAAAACCTCTTTGCTTCCAGGCAAGAATTGCTTCTAGATGTCAATCCAGGTCCTTCACAAGCAATTTCTGGAAGAAATCTCCTCAGGGAACTGCATACCATGAACATCTGGAGCAAAGTGGCCCCACAAGAGGCCTTCAATCACTTCTGCTCACAAAGTTGCCCAGTTACAGACACAAAAATTGGACTGTTCTGTTAGGGTGGGTGGAGGGATGGACCCAAGTGCAGGTGGCTGGACTGTTATATACCAGAACACTTTCTAAGAAGATGTATATATACTGTATATATATGTATATGAAAGAAAAGCAAACAAAAATTAAATGAGTAAAAGAATATATAAATGTGTAGATATTGACCGATTTAGGATTCAAACCAGGGACATTGTTGATGGAGAGTAGGTCTGTTAACTGGGTGAGCCACTGATGGCTGGAGGAAATGGAGAGAGCAGAAGAATATAAAAGGGAACTTATAATAGTGATGAGAAAGTGCTTTAGGGTAACTGGGAAACGAAACATTTAACTGGGAGAAATACGACCGATAGTGGTAATATAAATGGTGGTAGAGAGAGAAATAACCAAGGTGGCTAGGCTCAGGATACAAACTCAGGCTGCGGCATAGAAAAGCTGTCTAACAAGGGAAATGAAAGCTCAAACAGAGGAGCCACTGACAATGCGGTCTCAAACGAAAGATATAGAGATTCAGAAATATTGGGGGAAAGGAAAAGAACAGGGAAAAACACAAACTGAGGGTGGCTTGAGCAGCACCTTATAAAGAGAGAAGGAGATGCTAAACCAAAAACAAACAGACAAAGACTCTGGAAGGTCGTCAGTCCTGAGGAATCATCCTCAAAAACCAGTGCTTGGAGAAAAGCCTTGGGCAAAGCCCTATGCCATAGTCAGGCAGAAGAGTGTGATATAAAAAGGTCCCTATGAAATTACCTCAGTAAAAACGTGTGACCATAAATCTCACACCATAGCGTTACAAAGTCTGGTACCGCCTGAGCAGCGGAGAATGCCTTATTCAGGTTTAGAGAGAAGAATAAGAGATAAAGGAATCCCTGTCAAATTACCTCGAGCCTAAGCCCTACCCCGTGGTTCACACTTTACCTCAGGCCGTAGCATTATGTTACCAAAGGTGTGATAGGAAGCATCACTCAAAGATCACCTTAAATAGGGCGGGGAGAAGGTGTCTCCTGTTGTCCCTGATTTTCCCGAGTTCTGCTGGGACTTTTTCCCAGCAGAGTTCTCCCAACATCATGACTCCTTACACATTCATGACTGCAAATGTGTTATCTGGTCAGATGAAGCTTATTTCTGGCTGTATGTGAATCATGGTAGATGTGTTCATCGTAAACCTCAGAAAGCCTTCAATGCCGACTTTCACAGGGCTGCAAATGTGACTGATTGGCATGATGAATATTCAGGGGCATTCACACACCTGGACTGGTCTGCAAAATCCCCAGATGTCAATCCTCTTGAAAATCTGTGGGACTGCCTAGAACAAAGATTAAGACGCCAGGGAAGGCATCCATGAAATCTGGTTGCATTGCGCAATTTTTTGATGAAGATTGGCTGAACATTGATTTTGCCTAAACTCAGTGCCAAAACTTTCAAGAGATATCATTTACATCCATACAAACATTGATCCCATTACACATTTCTTAAACAAGACACTACAAACCAAACAGTTTGTATAAGACCAATGGCATGGTACATTGCAATACCTAGTGATAACAATTTGGAAATATATTTATTGCACACTTAATTGAAAAAATAATAAAATCATATGAATATGAACTATCAATGCAGTATCACTGCAGCACTACAAGAAGTGCTAACTATCTTGGATTTGCCATGTACAAATTGGAGACATATTCCACATAAATCAGTTTTGCTAAGGTGCAGTTTTGGTAAGTAGTCTTTATGTATCATGCATACAACCATGATGTGCAGAATGAAATACATCTGTTCAGGTGGCATGTGGTGCTCCTTCTGATGGAGCAGTACCTCTTTCCTAATGGTAGCTTGTGAAACAGTCGGGTTCCTGCATGTAAGATTAGTGATCTATCAGCTCTGTGTCTGATTCTGGTGTCATGCAGCTTCCTTGATTAAGAGCTGCTGCTGTACTGTCATCATCCCAAGAACTGACGGTTTTCCATATCTAAAGGGCAAAAGGATATGTACTGCTAAGCTGTGTTATGATCTACTAATCATCCTTTTTGTAGTGACATTTTAAATATCTTTTCATGTCTGTTTGGGAAAAAATCACTGTGTCACTGAAAAGGAAAAGACATCTCTGTAATAGCCTGTACGAGACAATTTCCTCCCTGAAATTTTGATCTATATGTGAATGTCTTATATTTTCTGGAAATGGTAAAGGTGTGTAAACACACACTGCAATCAGTATGGTGAGATCAGCCAGATTCAATCCATACTGCATGTTTGCAGTAGGGAGAATGTCCCTGCCCACTGGAGAGCAACCTCATCAGATTGCGCAGAAGAACTCCAAGTGCTCCAGTGTCTGCAATAGGGAAAAATGGATGGCGCATTTCCCTGGAGCTAGGAAGAGATGAAATGAAAACAGGCTTTCTGGTTAAAATTGGACACCTGCTGTAGAAAAGGGGCAATTTAGAAAGACGTTTGAGAATAGATTGAGAACAAGAGTGGACAAGGAAAAACCACATTTGAAGGTGTTTAAAATATAGTTGAAGAAGTTATCAAAGAGACATGTGCTCATGAGAGATAGGGAGACCTGACGACCAAAATACTTCTAAAACACGCCACTTCATACTACATACAGCATGGATTATGCAGACAATTTTAATTACATGTAAATAAGAGACATAAAAGCAAAGAATGAGGCTGTGTGCTTATGGAGATATGGTACACAAATGTAGGACCCATTTAACTCTTGAAAAGCACTAGACTATCTGTGCTGCTCTCCTGTACTGCTCACTGTCCTTGAACACTTGAACAAGCTCTTATACATACATCATCAAGGCTGCAATTTATTGAATGCACCTCTCCCTTCAATACACTCCACTATTCTTCCATACACTCCACTCAGGGAACACACACACACACACACACACCATCACAGCCCTGATCTGACCTGCATTGCAGAGGTTGAAGCGTTAGCGTCCAGCACAGTTTTAAAATTTGTGAAAGATAAGAAAGTAAAAAGGTAGACACTACATATTTATTTGAATATTTCATAGCTCATCCAGCCTTAGTCATAAAATATTTACATATACAGTCTAATTCCTATCTTTAAATTATATATATACACACACACATATATATATATATATATGTATGTATATATATATATAGATTGAAGATTTTGATCAGGAG
>JAOTRJ010000051.1:17724194-17735117 GCA_028564905.1 Leptodoras praelongus | reverse complement strand
GTAAATAGTCATGAAAATAAAGAAAACACATTGAATGAGAAGGTGTGTCCAAACTTTTGGCCTGTACTGTATGTATTTTAGTTTTTCAGTGTTTTGCCTATTAAATGGTTAAAATTGCATATTGATAAAAATCACATTCTCATGGAAGTGAGTTCATTAATAGCTCTTTTCCACCAGGACAGTGCTGGTGCCAGGCTGAGGCCAGTTCTGGCTTGGTGCCTTTTTAGACCCAGCTCACATTTCGCAGGGTTTTGAAGTGAAGTTGGGATAATTTCTGTGTGAAAAAGTTCCATTTTATTTCTAAAGCACTTTTAACAATGGACCAAAGCAGCTTTGCAAAGACATAAAACCAGACATAATTTTTAACTTATATATATTACATGATGGACAGAACACATTTGCTTTGCTTGTTTTTTTATTTATTTATTTATTTTTTATTATTCTTATCTTGCATTTTTCCCCTTTTTGATGACGATATGAAAGTGTAATGAAGAGCATCGTGTTATTAAACCTGAGCCTGGAGCTCGATAATAATACCTGCCTCCTGAGTCTTCCTCTGCATCCACACACACTGGGGTTGTACAGATGCATCTTATATTGTAGATTTATATGTCAACACACGCTGTTCCTTTGAATGGGACACAGGCATGAAAATAAAATGATCCTCTTTGTAGATTTAGCCAGCTACGTCATCATAAAGTCTAGTTTTTCACTGCTGCTTCTTTCTTTCATGTTTTAATGGCAGCGAATTTCTTGCGGTAGCCCCTCCCATAGCCAGCGACATTGGTGGTTTCAACCTTTGATCCTGCAGTTTTGGGGAGCTGTGCAGGGGCCAGCTTTTTGGCCCTGGAACTGGTCTTTTATTGATAATGTAATTGGTAAATGTGTGGAATCAGGCACCAGTACCGGTACCCTGTTGGTGGAAAAATTTTCAGACTCCTTTATTTCACAATTTTTTTTTTGCTATTTTTAGTAATGGGGTAAAACTTATGTCTTTGTGTATGTCTGTGTGTGTGCATGCTGACAGGGAGCACTATGTAGTGATGGTGAAGTGGATCAGTAAGACTAAGACTGCAGTCAGGTGGCTGAATCGAGCTCAGAATATCTCAGTACTGACTGTGTGCGACTCTACCACTGGAGCCTGTGTCAAGGTACACACACGCATACACAAAACATACCTGTTTACTCACACATGCACACTTTGGGTAATAATAGGTTTGTGTGTTTTAGAGACATGAGGAGACATCAGAGCTCTGGCTCTCCAAACAGGTGAGATTCTTTCTCTCTCTCTCTCTCTCTCTCTCTCTCGCGCGCACTCTTTCTCACTTTAACCCTGTATTTAGTTCTGAGGAGTGTTACATTTCGAGTGCTCTTGAGTTAAAGACTGCTACACAGCTCTAAAACATTAGCACCTGAACTGAGTTTTTGTGTAGCACCATGTGTAATTTTTTCCTTCGCTCTTCAGGATCAGAAGCCTTTTTTCTCTCAGGATGGCAGCCGCTTCTTCCTAACCGTACCTGTAAAGCAGGGTGGACGTGGAGAGTTTCATCACATCGCAATGTTCACCACGCAGGTAATTATGGTAAAATTGTTGTATATATACAGTGTATGTATAAGTGTGTGTGTGTGTGTGTATATTTGGGTGGTGGATCAGTGGATCATTCTCAGCAGTGCTGCTGGAGTGAACACCTCAGTGTCACTGCTGGACTGAAAATAGTCAACCAACCAAAAATTTCCAGTCACCAGCATCCTGTAGGTAGCCTCCTGTGAGCACTGATGAAGGATTAGAGGATGACTAACACAAACTGACTTTATAGCTACAGGTTGGAGCAATATGTGGTGTCATAGAGTGCACAGTAAGTGACACAGTGTATAAAAACTCCAGCAGCACTGCAGTGTCTGATCCACTCACACCAGTACAACACACACTAACACACCACCACCACATCAGTGTCACTGCAGTGCTGAGAATGATCCACCACCCAAATAGTACCTGATCTGTGGTGGTCCTGTGGGGGTCCTGACCATTAGAGAACAGAGTAAAAGTGGGGTAACAAAGTCTGCAGAAAAACAGATGGACTACAGTCTGTAACTGTAAAACTACAAAGTGCATCTGTGTGGTCAGTGGAGCTGATAAAATGGACAAAGAGTGTAGATACAAGGAGGTGGTTGTAATGTTGTAGCTGATCTACTGCTGGTTAATGCTCAGTACAACACAAAGGTATGTTTTAGTAATATAAAATGATATAACACTACACATTATTACCATAGGGTTTGACGAGATGTTTAAAACAGTCCATGATTAAAAGGTCCCTAATTTGTCTTTGCTACAGTCATCATAACCCTAAATCTAGAACTTCACAGACAAAAGTGTGAAAATAGTCATTGGAGCAGTTTTAAGAATGTGATGGCGCTGAAAGTCTTCCTAATAGAGTCTGACAAGAAAATTAGGAATTACTGTAGTTTGAGTTAGTTTACCAAGTGTTTATCATGTTTCATAATGCAAACACAGATTATGCCACAGCATTTCATCACAGGCTGAGGATGGACTGGGTATAGGTTTGGGGGCATTTCCATTTTTTCTGTGTGTTTTCTGTTGTGTACATTTTTTTAATCTTGACTGTAAAATGAAGCAATTTAGTATTCAATATAGAAAGCTGTATGGCTTTCTGAAACCAATTTTGTGTGACTTCAGATTCTACATTCAGTAAAATGTTTTCTTTTAGCTCTTTAATGACGGCATGACGCAAACATTTAGTTGCTCTAAAAGACCTGATTAACTGATTCATGTGAATCATTTAAATAATTAATAACTCCTCTTTGAAAGAGATTTGGAAAGCTTTTCTTGTATAATACATTAGAGTTAGAGCACATCACAAGAAATGAAATATTTTTGGAAACACTTCTTTGGTTGAACTAGATGTCAATAAACATCTTGTTTGGGTAATTAGCAAATGCATTTAAATGACTTATTATTATATGTTTGGCCTTTAATGTATAATAGTGTGTGTAATCAGTGATTTCTTGAGGTATACTACTGCAGAGGTGACCTTGGCTACATGATAATTAATATGGATTAGGTAATGTGATGAAACAATAGATTAATTACATAGGTTAATTAGTGACAATGAGCTCTCTCATTTAGGTATTGAACTTACCATGGTAGTGATTATTACTCTTCTCAGGTTAGGGTGGAACAAAATGAGGTGCGTCACCTGACGTCAGGTAACTGGGAAGTGACAGATATTCTGGCCTATGATGAAAACTCCCAGACCATGTGAGTCATTTTGTAATCATCCATATCACACACACCTCCTACATCACCCCTAATACATCAATATTAGGGGTGTAACAATACACATTTAACAATAGAGTGACCTTTCAGTATAATACATATTCCATACAGCAACAATACGCATTTTCTGAGTATGTGCCATTTTCAGTTGAATAACACATTCAGCATTATTAAAGTACAATAATTAAAACTTAATGACAGCTTTTACATGATTCTAACTCTTAGCACACTTACCATACTAACTCTAGCAATAAATAATGAAACAAATCTGTTCAGTAGAATGTAACAAAATTAAACACCTTTGGCTTCAATATTCTCTCAGAGTCACATAGCTCTCTGTAGCCCTAGATGTGTTTTTGAATCCTGTGTATACAAACTATAATGATATCTCATAGAGCTCTAATAGTAGATTAATTCCTTAATAATATATAATAATATTATGATGAGTAGCCCTATTCATTATAATGCATGTAGGTCACATAATTATTAAACAACTGTAATATTTATGAATCAATCTAAAAACATAATTAACATAATGTTGTCACTGAGTGGGTCAAGCAATTTCAATATGCTAAATAATTTTTTTATTATAGGTAGGTTCGAAGATTTATGAATATGGGCTTCAGTGAAAGTGTTACCATTTAGATCACAAGATCTGTGAAAATACTGTGACTTTTCCATTTTTCACTCAACAGATATTTTTTAAGCACTGAAGGATCCTCAAGAAGACGGCAACTCTTCAGGTCTGGATCTTTTATGTGTTTCTTACAGTCTACACAATGCCATTACTAATTCACTTACTGTGAATGTTCATTAACTCTCAAAGCACTCTTTACAGTTTGTTCCGTATTAAAGTGTGTGTTACTGTGTTACTTCCTCTCTGGGCTTTTTGAGCTGAGTCGGAGGTGATAAAATAAAAATGAAGGCATTGGATGGTTCTGTGTTCAGTGTGTCCACAGTTGGTCTGTTCCCTCGACGATGTCTAACCTGTGACCTGAACAAGGCCCACTGCACTTTCTTTAGTGCTGACCTCAGCCCAACACAGCAACATGTTATACTGCACTGTAAAGGTACAGCTGTCACTTCCACCTAAAAGCAATCACTAAGGAAAGTGTAATAGTTAACTTTGGGGTTAAAGTGTTTATAATGTTCAAACCCATATCCAGAAACATTCAAATGCAATAAAACTGAAATCTGTAATTTGTTAATTCACTTGAAGCTTTATTTAACAGGCAAAGGCACTAAAAAATATTTTCTGTGATTTGAATAATAAATTTTATTTATTTTTAATTTTAAATATTTGTTAAATATAAACAAATGTAAAAAATCAATGCCTGCAACACACTCGAAAAAAAAATTGGGACAGAGGCATGTTTACCACTGGGTCACATCACCTTTTCTTTTAATTAAACTTTTTAATCGTTTGGGAATTTTTGCAGTTTTGCAAGTGGAATTTTTGCTCATTCTTGCTATGTACCAGACTTGCTCAACAGTCTGTGGTCACTGTCGTCTGATTCTCCTCTTCATGATGCTCCATACATTTTCAATAGGAGACAGATTTGGACTGCAGGAAGGCCAGTCCAGCCACACTGTTGTAACTCATGCAGAATGAGGCCTGGCATTGTCCTGCTGAAATAATAGACATGTTGCTCCTGGGAAAAGATGTCGTCTTGACAGCAGCATATGTCTCTGTAACATACCAGAATAAGCCCCTGCATCAATCATACCTTCACATATATGCAGATCACCCAAGCCGTGGGCACTGATGCACCCCCATGCCATCACTGATGCTGTTTTTTCATTTTTCATTGTTAACAGTCTGGATGGTCTTTTTAATCTTTGGTGCATAAAATCCAACATCCGTTTTTTCCAAAAAAACAAGCTGAACCGAGGACTCCTCTGACTACAGAACTGTGAAAGTCTCTCAGTCCATCTCAAATGACTTCGGGCCCAGAGAACTCGCCAGGTTTTCTGTGCAAAATTACCATATGGCTTCCTTTTTGCATAATAGTTTCAGGTTGAATTTCTTTGGCACAAAGTGGTGAACTATGACCTATCCTTCCTTTCAAAGACTAAGCCTTTGTTAGATGCTCCTTTATACTCTTAATGACCTCATCTGTTACCAGTAAAACTGTTAATTGTGGAACCTTGCAGAGTTACTTGTACAACCTTCAGTATTATTTTGCCTCTGTCCCAACTTTTTTGAGTGTAGTTGCAGGTGTCAATTTCTAAATTTGTTTATATTTAACAAATAGTATTAATTTTATCTTTGAAAACTCTTTTCTTTGTCTTTTTCTCTGTTAAATAAAGGTTGAAGTGAATTAACAATGAAAGATTCCAGTTTTTATTGCATTTTTAGGAAGTGTCCCAACTTTTCCTGAAATGGGGTGTGTATTAGATGATACATTTTTAGTGCTTCCCTTTTTTGGGATGCTATTAATGCATCTTCCTTGTTTCATCCTTTGACTCATCTGCAGTGCTTGGCACAATCTTTGGCTGCAATTCTCGTCTAGTTACTTGTGCACTGAAACTTTGTGATTCATTGATGGGAAAAGCTGCTGCTGTTTTTAAATGGAGATTACTGAACATCTGTGAGTAACCGTAATTATCTTGAGGTTACAGGGCATTATATGGACGAAAATTGGAAACTGCTCTCACATGCTTTGATGTAATGAAAACAGAAGTGAGGCACTTTGGTGAAGCACGAGCCGAGAATAGATATTAGGCACGCTTAGCACGGTTTGTGCAAGCGACATGATTGGAGCAGTGAAACATCTGCCTTTTGAACACCTGCCTCTTTGTATGCAGTGCTTTAAAAACATCTCTTGAAAAAAATATGTAGGTCACACTATATTGCCAAAAGTATTCACTCACCCATTCCAAATCATTGAATTCAGGTGTTCCAATCACTTCCATGGCCACAGGGGTATAAAATTAAACCCCCAGGCATACAGACTGCTTCTACAAACATTTGTGAAAGAATGGGTCGCTCTCAGGAACTCAGTCAATTCCAGTATGGTACCGTGATAGGATTCCACCTGTGCAACAAGTCCAGTTATGAAATTTCCTTGACACTCAACAGTCAGTGGTATTATAGCAAAGTGGAAGTGATTGGAAATGACAGCAACTCAGCCATGAAATGGTAAGCCACATTAAATGATGGAGCGGGGTCATTGTCCCCACTATCGTGTCAGGGGGAACCAAGCCCAATAGTGTGCAGAGTCAATCGCTACAGACCTCCAAACTTCATGTGGCCTTCAGATTAGCTCAAGAACAGTGCGTATAGAGCTTCATGGAATGGGTTTCCATAGCCAAGCAGCTGCATCCAAGCCTTACATCATCAAGTGCAATGCAAAGTATCGGATTGACTCTAGAGCAGTGGAGACGTGTGCTCTGGAGTAATGAATCACTTCTCCATCTGGCAATCTGATGGACAAGTCTTGATTTGGTGGTTGCCAGGAGAACGGCTTTAAAGGGTGGGGATGATTTTCAGGAGTCAGACTCAGCCCCTTTGTTCCAGTGAAAGGAACTCTTAATGCTTCAGCATACCAAGAGATTTTGGACAATTTCATGCTTTCAACTTTGTGGGACGGCCCCTTCCTGTTCCAACATGACTGCACACCAGTGCACAAAGCAAGGTCCATAAAGACATGGATGAGCGAGTTTGGTGTGGAAGAACTTGACTGGCCTGGTCCTGACCTCAACCCGATAGAACACCTTTGGAATGAATTAGAGCGGAGACTGTGAGTCAGGCCTTCTCATCCAACATCAGTGTCTGACCTCACAAATGCGCTTCTGGTAGAATGGTCAAAAATTCCCATAAACACACTCTTAAACCTTGTGGAAAGCCTTGAAGCTTGAAGCTGTTATAGCTGCAAAAGGGTGGACCAACATCATATTAAACCCTATGGATTAAGAAAGTGATGTCACTCAAGTTCAAATGTGCGTGTGAAGGCAGACTAGCGAATACTTTTGTCAATATTGTGTAAGTAGGAGAAGGATGTAGCATCAGAAATAAATAATGTGTTATGGTACATCTGAAATAAGAAAAAAAAAACACATCGCTCTAAACACAGTATTTATAACTGAATGCAGAAATGCTTAGGGCCAGATTTAAGCAAATATTTGTTGTTATTAACTTTACAAAGATACTATTCATCATGGTCAATTAGTTTATTCATTTTATTCATTTAATATCAGGGACAATAGTTTACATTTTTTAAATACTGTGTTGAGGGCTACATACTGTATTTCATTTGCGTACCATTATAGGTACCACTGATACTATGTACTTCTCCTACTAAATCCTATAAATACTGTATATATACCTGAATGCATGGGTTTTATCATGGTATATAATATAAACCACATGCTGGTATATGTAACTATCTCAACTACTTGCACAGATTCAATACAGTCTTGTAGCGGGAATTAATTTAGTAGTGGAGTTGGGTCAATCAGTGTAAGCTAGTTGTGGTGGCTTAGTGGTTAAAGCTTTGACTACTGATCAGAGTGTCAGATTGGAAATCCCTGCACTGCCAAACTCCCATCCTTGGGTCGGGTCCTTAAGCTTAACCTTCAGCTCAGTCACCCTGCAGAAAAAATGTGTAGCTTACTATATAGCTTAGTGCATCTTACAGAGTAACTTCATAAATATCCATGGAAAAATTCGCATCATTCTCACATTGCACACGTCCAAGGAGACTTTAACAAGGAATCATCTTAAAAGTTCATACATAGGTGCACTTGCTCTTGCGGGTGAATGGCCATATGAATTTAAATTGTGCTTAGACTTTGACTTAGAGATTTCTCCTTCCTACCTTATACACTCACACATAACACAGATTTCACCTGTGTTATTGATTTGTAATAGTCTAACCCAGGTATGTTTGATGTGTTTAATGTGTCCTATTTAGGACCTGGAGCCCCCACAGTGATCGTCCACACACTCAACACAGCCAGTGAGTGTTTATTTACAACACATTTATGGTAGACTCAGTGTACATATGCAAATGTAATGCAGTGTTTGTAATGTAGCATATGTCATTGCCATGTGAAGAACAGCGCTGCTCCATTAATAAGAAGAAAACTAGCAGTACTTTTAGGTTTTCAGTAAAACCACTTAAGTATCCATCCTGCTCTGGATTTAATGCTGTTAGGGCATTTGTTGTTATGATTAAATGTGGCAATAGGGGCCTCTCTAAACCTCAGATAAATCAGTTTTATGGTTTTTCTCTCTTGGAAGCAAATTCCTGCTGTGAATATATGGTTGGGAGACATCTACTAAATCACTGAGTATAGTGAGTGGCCATGTTGCAGTTATAGAGATTTTAATTAAGAAAAAAAAATGTCTAAAAAAATACTTTTACCTGTTTTGATTTCTCACTCTGTGTATGTGCCCAGATTATTTTATTCTGGAGAATAACTCTCTACTGAAAGCTGCTCTGAGATACAAGAGAATCCAGATCACGGAGTATAAAACCCTACAGACTGACCGCTTTGGTAAATACCTTTTCACATATATATGTTCATGTCACAGTTAGCAGGCAACTTTTCATTTTAGAACATTTGTGTGATCCTTTTAGGAAACCGCACAGTGTTTTTGCTAATACATTTTGAAATGTAGGCAGAAGCATTTATGTAACTTTCCAGACCAACTAGCATCAGTATCATGTAAATCACATAATGCTTTTTTTTCTCCCTTAAAGAGTTTTCTTTTTTTTTTTTTTTAGACCTGCCTCTAAAGATTTCCTTCCCACCAGACTTCTCTGACTCACGCCATTATGGACTGCTGCTGATAATGTAAGCATTTTGCTGCTTTAAAAGCAATATCCCCCATGGTTTTAAAAGAGAACATATGCCTCTCCTGTATTTCAAAAGATAAAATTAGCAATGTCCTTTTATTTCAAAATGGAAATGCAAACCTTTGACACACACACACACATACATACATCAACTGTCCAGTTTTGGTGGGTCTATGCCCACTAGAGCCTGAGATTCCTGCTCTTGATAGGAATGCAACCTGACATGGTCTTCTGTTTTGTCCCACATCCAACTCAAGGTTCAACATGATATACTTTTTGCTCACCGTGGTTGTAAAGAGTGGTTAGTTAAGTTACTGTAGCCTTCCTGTTCTGTTTGAACTATTCTGACCAATCTCCCTGGCTTCTCTCATCAACAAAGCATTTCTGCCCACAGAGCTCCCATTCACTGATTGTTTCACTGAGATCAAAGTTTCTGGATTCTGATGTTTTATATGGGCAATAACTGAAGCTCTTGACCTGTGTCCACATTATTCCATGGACTGTGCTGCTCTCACATGATTGGCTGCTAGGATAATTGCATGAATGGCCAGGTGTAAAGTGTGCTGTTAAAGTAGCTGGTGAGTGTATACATCACCATCAAGAGTACACACTATAAAGAAAAAAATTAATTACCGAAAAGAAACTGAAATTTGTTTTTATGGCAGGACGTAAATAGTTAATGCCCATGTGTAATTTATTTCTGAATTAAATTAGAAAGTAAAGTAGTTTTTGCATAAAGTAAAATTTTCTATGTAAAAGAAAACAGGTGTTTTTTGTTGTTTTTTTCATTCATTTACTTAGCAGAAGCAGTGATGGGCTTGATCTTTTTAAATGTTAAAGTCTCCTTTGTGAAAAGTTTAATTTTAAGTCTCCAGAGTGAAGCTGCCTCATGAAATCTGTTGAGGAGATACCGAGTGTGTGTTGTTGCAAACTTACTTTTAAACAGAGGCAGGGATCATTCAGAAACTTTATTCCTCAATTGAGATGATCAAAGCAGCCCTAGGGATGACACAGAGAATCTTCCTTTACAAGCATGAACATCTCATTATTATACCATTCATGCCTCCTGTTCATGTGCTGGGTCTCATCATGTTATGTACTAAATCAAGGTTAATTTACCATCATAGGAGGATACATGAAACAATAAAGGATAATCAGAAATGGTTAAAAACAATATACAATTCTCTCTGAGCATCTTTGCCAAGGCTATCTTTTCCTTTCCCATCACTCGATCCTGAATCAGCCATTGTTTACAATGATGCAAGTATCTTCTCAAAATATGTATGACTTGCTAGCGAAGTCAGAATACAGAATGATCCAGAGAAGAGTGTGATGAATATAGATGAATATATCCCCTCCTTTTGGCCTCTGTTTTCAAAGAACCACAGTTCTTTATTGCAAACAAATCTCTCAGAGAGGGTCTTCATCCTCTCTACTCTCCTTCACTGTAATAGTCTCTTGGATAGGATCATCCTTCCCAATTTCCTTCATCATAATATTCTACTTCTGCTCCATCTTCCCTATTCTTACCCTTAATCCTATCATTTTATAGATCAGATTATAATGCAAATGTAGGGTATGCAAAAACAGACCACCAATCCTATGACCACCAAAGTGACAAATGTCAAACTGTGGCTGCTGTTTTTGTTAATACAGATATTACTGAGTGTGATTAGTGCAGATTACTGAGCAATTCAATGATCTTCAAAAACAAATTATTATCTTCATACAACTTTGACACTGCTTGTGTATGTACAGTACAGGCCAAAAGTTTGGACACACCTTCTCATTCAATGCGTTTTCTTTATTTTCATGACTATTTAC
>JAOTRJ010000051.1:17678055-17692224 GCA_028564905.1 Leptodoras praelongus | reverse complement strand
TAATTTCGTTCCACCCCATGTACCACATGTGATGCGAATGACAATAAAGTCTCCTTGAATCCTTGAATCCTTGAATTACACTTCTGCTCTCAACACCTAGCACTCAGTCCTGCTCTCCTCTGTCCTTTACCAAAGAACAAGTGAGGAGGGAACTGAGCAAGATAAAAGTGAGGAATGCAGAAGTTCCAGGTGGCATCATCTCTGAGGCACTGTGCAGACCAGCTGTATGGGATAGTCCAGGCATCTTCAACCTAAGCCTTGGAAAGAAACAGGAGAGAGTAACAATCCTCTGGAAGACATCATGTGCAGTTCCCTTACCAAAGACTGCACACCCCATTGATTTAAATGGCTACAGACTGATGTTTCACCATGAAGACCATGGAAAGACATGTTCTCAACCATCTACGCCCACTGATAGAAACAGCAATTGATCTGATGCAGTTTGCTTACCAGCCAGACATTGGGGTGGATGAGACAATCATATGCAGCTTAAGGGCTGTGTCTGGAACACAATCTTCTGCAGCACAGGGTCTCTACAGGGGACAGTCCTGGCCCCACTCCTCTTCACCTTTTATACAGTGTACTTGACCTACAACACAGCAACCTGTCACCTACAGAGATTCTCTGATGATTCTGTTGTTGTTGGCTACATCTTGGGCAGTGATGATAGCGAGTACAATGAATTCACCAGACACCAGACTGGTGTCAGAGGAACTGCCTCCTGATCAATACTGGTAAAAGCAAAGTGCTGGTGGTGGATTTTCTCAGGATTCACACCATCAAAACTGGTGAACACTGAGATCGTCAAAACTTACCTACCAAAACTTAAGTACCTGGGTGTTCACCTGAATAACAAGCTGGACTGGATTGACAACATACAGGCAGACATAAGAAAAGCCAGTGCAGACTTCATCTGTTGAGAAGGTTCTGGTCTTTTGGAATAGAGGGGCTCTCCTCAATTCTTTCTATGACTCTATGATTCTTTCTATGTGGTGGTATCACCCATAATTTACGGAGCTGTCAGCTGTGATAGTGGTATCAAGACAGCAGACAGGAAGAACTTGGACAAATTCATCAGGAAGGCACGTTCTGTCCTCGGGTGCGCACTAGACTCAGTGGAGGCAGTTGTGGAAAGAAGGATGGTGTCCAAGCTGTCATCCTTAATGGAAATCACCCACTGCAGGATACAGTCACAGCACTGGGCAGCTCCTTCAGTGACAGACTCATCCACCTGCAGTGTTCAACGGAGAGATATTACAGCTCCTTCCTCTCTGCTGCTGTCAGGCTTTACAATCAGCACCACCCCAAGCAGAGCACCAGACACTCTCCTTCACAATAAACAATAAATAGATTCATATTTACGATCCCTTAATGTTCAATAAAGGCAAATTTCTACCTCATCACCCATACAATATATGCTGTTAACATCAGTAATTGTGTCTATGTGCAATATTAACTTTCATTTATCTACCTTACATTTACATTTTTACTTTTTACATTATATTGTTACTTTATATTTTATACATCTGTGTGCTAGTTTTCTGTATATTATGTTTCCCCTCTTTCTGTTTTAACAAAGCAAATTTTGTGGGATAATAAAAGTCTATTGTACCTGATCTTTGTTTTTCAAGGAGGTTAATTCAAAATAAATAAGTTTGTCCCATTGATATGTTTCAGATCATCCAACTCATTTTAATATAAGCTAAAGACAACATGAGTAAACACAAAATGCAGCTTTAAAATGAACATTCCATTTACTGAAGAAAAAGATTCATTCAAAAGCTACTGCATATCACCCCTGTGAAAAAGTAATTGCCCCTCAAAACCTAGTATCTGGTTGTGGCACCCTCTGCAATCAAACGTTTGTGATAATTTGTGATGAGTCTTTTACATTGCCGTGGAGGAATTTTGGCCCACGATTCTCTGCAGAATTGTTTTATTTCATCTACACTGGAGGGTTTGTGAGCATGAACTGACCGTTTAAGGTCTTTCCACAGCTCTCAATGGGATTCCAGTCAGAACTTTGACTCGGCCACTCAAAAACCTTCATTTTGTTTCTTTTGAGCCATTCAGAGGTGGACTAACTCGTGTTCTTCAGATCATTGTCCTGCTGTAGAACCCAACTGTGCTTGAGCTTTTGGTCACAAACTGACAGCTGGACATTCTCCTTCAGGATTTTCTGATAGAGAGCAGAATTCATGGTTCCATCAATTATGACAAGTCATCCAGGTCCTGCAGAAGTAAAGCAGCCCCAGAACATCACACTACCACCACCATGTTTGACTGTAGGTATGGTGTTCTTATGGTGGAATGCAGTGATAGCTTTACACCAGATGTAACAGTAGCCATGTCTTCCAAAATGTTCCATCTTTGACTCATCAGTCTACAGAATATTATCCCAAAAGTCTTTTTTATTCATCTAGAGGTTTTTTTGGCAGATGTGAGAGCCTTTGTGTTCTTTTTGGTCAGCAGTGTTTTGAGCCTTTCAGTTCTCCCATGGATGCCATTTTTGCCCTGTGTCTTTCTTATTGTGGACTCCTGTAGACTGACTGTAACTGAGGTAAGTGAGGCCTGCAGGTGTTTAGATGTTCATCTGGGTTCTTTTGTGACCTCCTGGATTTTTGTAGGTCGGCCACTCCTGAGAAGGTTCACCACTATTCAAACTTGTCTCCATTTGTGGATAACGGCTCTCCCTGTGGTTCACTGGAGTCCCAGAGCCTCAACAATGGCTTTGTAACACTTAGATTTCAGTGACTTTGTTTTACATCAGTATTCCAATCTCTTTAGAACATGGTATCATGTGTAGCTTTTTGAGACCTTCTATCCTGCTTCACATTGCCAGACAGGTTCTATTTAAGTGATGTTTAGCTTCAGCAGGGCTGGCACTAATCATGCCTGGGTGTGGCTACTGAAATTAAACCCAATAGTCAACTGAATTTAGCTAAGTGGTTGATTTGGTAGCCAAGGGGGCAATTACTTTTTCACATGGGTCATATAGGTTTTGAATAAATCTTTATCTTTGGTAAATGGAATGATCATTTAAAGGGTGCATTTTGTGTTTACTCATGTTGTCTTTATCTTATAATAAAGTTTGTTTGATGCTATGAGATACTTAAATGTGACAAATTAGCAAAAATAGAAGAAATTGGGAGGGGGCAAATATTTTGTCATGGCTCTGTAAGTGAGTGTTGGTCCATAATCCATGGGTGTTATGCATTGAATAAAAACAGGTTGGGAAAACTTATAAATAGTAAACTTTCATCTAATTTCAAGCAGCACAGTGTGCTTGATTTACTGCTAAGTTTAGAAGAGTTTTAATGAAGTTTAAATTTAATGTCTTTTTTCAACCTTAATTTCCCAGTTAAAAACAAAGATGGATATGATATATTGATGAAGAGTGGTGAACCTGTGCAGTGCAGCAATACTGCTTGTAAATCCAGACTCAGCATAGCATCATAATATGAGCAGTGAGGTTTGAACAGGGAACATGTCAAACACTCGCGATGAAAGAGATCCACTGTCCACACCCTAGATACACAAATAAATACATTAGACCAATCCCTACGGAGCTACATGCTGTTTACATGGTAGAGTAGGTCTATAAAATTGTGATTACTGTAGTAGAGCCCTTACTAATTACCTGCAAAAACAGTGAATTCCGCACAACTCACCTGTACAGGTGTCTTTGTGACACTCCGTCCTCTGTGCTTATATAGTACCTACATAGAAATAAGAATGACATTGAGTCTTTCAGCAAATCACTGATACTGTTTCAGAAGAAAACATAGCGCTGGACTTTGATCAAATACTCTTATGCAACTTTTATTATGACTGTGGGGTAAAAGCTGAAACCCAAAAACAAAATACAATAATTCTACAGACATGAATAGGAAATATAAATATCTCTAGGCTTTTGTGATATTAAAACTGAAAGCAGTGTAAATCATGCCAGATCTTTTTCCACCTGTAATGTATTATAGCATCCAATGAAATTCAAGTGAAAAACAAATTTCACTTTCGCTTCATAAGTATGCACAGCATCTAATTAATTAATACTTTGTTAATACTTTCATGCAATAATTATTAAAAAACATATCAAGATTCCTAAGATATTATAATATATATTTGTGTTTATAATTTTTCTTTATTTAAATATCATATTAACATATCACATATTAAAACTTAAAATGAAAAAAGCATAAAACAAACACTTCCAATGTGTGTTCACTCTTTATGAACAAAAATGGTTAATATTTCAGGTCAAAAATATTTTGAACAAAATATAGCAATATCCTTGATGTACAAAATTTATGCCCTTCTGGACTGCTGCATGATACAGCTGATTTTGGAGGTCTTTTTTCTCTTAAATTGGCATTTTGTGTAGAGACACCCTGCGGTAAGAATAGCAAATAGAGATCAGCAGCAATCAGAATTATTTTAAAAGGATTATATTAAAGTCTCAGGTGATTTGTATATTTACACCACATATTTTTCATTTTATATTTGAAGGTGGTTTACACCTTAGATTTTCTTATAATCCAGCAAAGTGGAGTGGAATTTTATTCTACTCTTCCTTGCAAAAATGCTCTAGATCTATTAAATTGCAAGGGGATCTCCTGTGCACAGCCCTCTTCAAGTCAGTTCGATAAGATTTAGATCTGGGCTCTGACTGGGCCATTCCAAAATATTGATCTTCTTCTTCTGAAGCCATACTTTTTTTTAACTTTGTGCTTTTTCTTCATCTTCTGCTGTCTAAAAGAGACTGATATTTGGAGCTAGTCCAATTTAAACTGATATTTGGAGCTAGTCATGATTCTAGCTATCTTGCACAAAGCCCCAGCCCCAGCTGAAGTGAAGCAGTCCCATAGCACGCTGCTGCACTGTGCACATATCACCATGCTTCACTATGGGTATAGTATAATCCCAATCAAAATGATTCAACCCCCATTGAAAATTAGGTTTCTTAGCAAAATATTGCTTAATTTGCAATAAACCAGTCAAACAAGAACTTAAATTGCTCAACACATCTAATATAACAAGTAGTTTCTCCAAGTTCTACACAAAATGCCATTTTTAATGACTACTGTAGTCCTGTAGAATTATTCAACCCCCTTCAGGACAAGCATCTTTAGTACTTAATAGAACAGTCTTTTGTTGTTATGATCTCCTGCAAATGTCATGAATAGCCAAACACCTGCTTCTGGCAGTATTTCTTAGGAATCTTATTCCATTCCTCATGGGAAATGTCCTCCAGTTCACTAATATTCTTGGGGCAGTGCTGAAACCACCTTCTTCAAATCCCACCAAAGATTTTCTCTGGGGTTTAAGTCAGGTGACTGTAGCAGCCACTCTGGAATCATTCAGGACTTCTACTGAAGCCAAGCCTTGGTGGACTCATACAATTTCTTGATATCTGACAATCTTGCCCCCCCACACACTGCAGGTTTCCAGTGCCAAAGGAAGCAAAGCAGCCCTAGAGAATCACTGTGCCACTGCCATGCTTCGCTGTAGGTATAGTGTTCTTTTCAGCATATGCTTCATTCTTCCTCCTCCAGACATACAACTGACCCGTAGGCTCGAAAAGTTCCAGCTTTGTTTCATTGCTCCACTGAACAGAATCCCCAAAATTTGGTGGCTTATTTATATGGTTTTGAGTATATTGGAGCCAATGTTTCTTGTGCTTTTGTGTCAGTAGAAGTCTATATCTTGGAGCTTGGGCATGGAGACTTTCAGCGTTTATGACTTACTGTGCAAACTGAAACCTGCTATTATTAAATCTTGCTGCAGGTCTTTTGCAGTCACTCACGGGTTTTTGACTACCTGCATCTCAGGAATCTGGTGGCAACTGGTGATAGCATCCTCTTCTGCCACGTCCAAGTAGTGTAGCCAGTGTTCCTTTAACTTTGAACTTGCACACTATGCTTCCAACTATCTCTAGAAACATTCAGCACATTTGCTATTTCTTGTATCCTTTTCCTTGTTTGTGCAAGGCAGTGATCTCTTTTTGGACAACTCTCTTGACTTAGATCTATTTTTAACATAAAACATCACAGTCAACATACCCCTAGTGAGTCCAGGTACTTTTTTCTTAAGCACACCTGAACTAATGAAGCCCTTGAGTAAATCCATTAGGTGTGTTGAAACAACACCTGATTTGCAAATCTCCTCTTATGTGGGATTGTATTCAGGGACTTGAATAATTCTGAGACTGCAGTAGTCATTAAAAGTGGCATTGTGTGTTGAATTTGGAGAAACCACTTGCTATATTATTTGTGTTGAGCTATTGAGATTTTGCAGTGGGGGTTGACTAATTTTGATTGCAACTGTATCCTTTGGGTGATAAGCTGTCTTGTTTTTGTGCCAAACATATCTTTTAGAATTATGCTCAGAAAGTTCTACCTTGGTCTCATCAGCCCATATAACACTTTGGCATATGGGTTTGGGTGTTTTAGGAAGGCTGGGACTTTTTCCCATGAGAAAGGGCTTCAGTTTTACCAGGATTCATCAGATATTCATGCATGAATGTAAAAAAAATCATACAGAAACTGTAAGGAGGCGCGCTGTACCACGGTCTGTCAGCATATATTTTTCCCATTTATAGATACATATTTATTATAACCCTGTTCCCTTATTATTTCTCCTTGTTTCTCCTTCTATCTGCTGGGCTGACAGCCAACCCCAGGTCCAACCATCCAGGCCCCACATAATAGAAAGATCTGATTATTATTTTGGGTTAATCAGAATAACTTAATTGATAGTGGGTGTATGATAATTCCTTTTGAATATGAGTTTAAAAATGTGTTCATAAATGTTAGTCGGGTAATTCAGTCACATGTCTTTTATAAAAGGGGATGCTCACTTACCAGGTTATTGTATTTTTCTTTTTCTTTTTTTCCTAAAACATTTCCATTTTGGTTTTTGATACAACATAACATTAAGGTAGCAAAAGGTCTGACATGACCCATATTGGTTTAATTCTTTTTTTTCAAAACTGCAATTTTAATAGGGACATGTATACTTTTTATATCCACTCTACACATCTATATGACACTCACACAGCATTTAGGCTCTCATCAAAAGCTAGGATCTTAGTGACTTCCCAGTTGCCAGATGTCAGGTGGTGTACATTGATCTCTCCATCAGAATGCTGAGAGACAGAGAGCAGAAAACAGAGGTCACACAACTATCAAAACTATCAAAACTGAAATGAGTAATCAATAGAAAAAGTGTTAACTTCTTACCTGTTCTGACATCATAGTGAGGTGGCGGAAAGACCCCTGGCTGCCATGCTTTATGGGTAAAGTAATAAACAACTTCGCTCCGTCTTTAGAGAACACAGGCTCCTCATTCTGCACCATTCACACAGAAGCATAAGAATTACTCCACCTAATAAATTGTATATTGGAGAAAGCTAGACTATATGGACAATAGTATTCTGACACACCTCCTAATCATTGAATTAATGGAGTCACATTGCCACAGGTGTATAAAATCAAGCACCTAACTGTGCAGTCTTCCTTTACAAACACTTGTGAAAGAATCGTCATTCTAAGGAGCTCACTGAATTTGAGTGTAGTACTGCAATAGGATGCCACCATTGCAACAAGACAGTTCATGAAATTTCTTCCCTCCTAGTTATTCCACTATCAGTAGTAGTGAGTAGTATTACTGAAAAGTGTAAGCATTTAGGAACCACAGCAATTCGACCATGTAAAGTTACACAGTGGGGTCACTGACTGCATAATAGTCATCAATGCTCTGTTGTCTCAATAACTGCAGAGTTCCAAACCTACTCTGGTATTAACATCAGCACAAAAACTGTGCACAAGGTGCTTCATGGCATGGGTTTCCACGGCCGATCAGCTGCATGCAAGCCTTACATCACCAAGCACAATGCCAAGCGTCGGATGGAGTGGTGTAAAGCACGCAGCCTCTAGAGCAGTGGAAACATGTTCTGTGGCGTGATGAATCATGCTTCTCTGACTGGCAGTCTGATGGATGAGTCTGGGTTTGGTGAGTGCCAGGAGAATGTTTCCTGCCTGACCACATTGTGCCAACTGTAAATCTTGGTTGTGGAGGGATAAAAGTATTGGTTTTTTTCAGGTGTAGGCCCCTTAGTTATAATGAAGGGAGATCTTAATGCTTCAGCATACCAAGGAATTTTGGACAGTACACCTCCAACTTTGTGGGAACGGTTTGCAGAAGGCCGTTATCTGTTCCTGCATGTGCACCCAAGTGCACAAAACAAGGTCCTTAAAGGCACATTTGGGCGAGGTTGATGGCCCTCTTATCCTACATCAGTGTCTGACCTCATAAATGCTCTTCAGGATGAATGGGCAAAAATTCCCACAGACACACAGCAAAATCTTGCAGAAAGCCTTCTCAGAATAGTGGAAGCTGTTATAGCTGCAAAGGCAGGACCAACTCCATATTAATGCCTATGGATTTAGAACGGGGTGTCATAAAAACTCCTGGAGGTGTAATGTGTAGGTGACTGAGTACTTTTGTCCATATAGTGAATGTCTGAAAAAAAGTGTGATAATTTAATTACCTGGCAATCTATCCACTTGTCTGACGTCATCACGTGCTTCTATAGTGAGAAAACCCCAAAGAAACCACTTCTATTTAGTTGGACAACAAAAGTTTTTGTCCACATGTAATAAGGGTTTGGATATTTGCATGTGCATTGGACAGGAAGAGCAATCATCTTATGTGTGCGAAGCCTTGTCAGACATCACTCACCAGTTCACACTTTCCAGTGTGTGTGTAACAGAGTGTGAGGATGGATGTGTTCTGAGCTCTGTTCAGCCAGCGCACAGTCACATGTTCCTCGGTCACCCAGCGTACCATGCTTATGTAGTACTCACTATGAATTAAATGGCACCAACACAAAAAATTTTTTACAAGTAGCATTGACATGGCATTTATTTCCATACAATTGTTATCAGAGATTATAAGGCAGTTTATATTATGTTGTTCCCTGTATCAGTACCTTTTTTCCAGGCTACTAGGAGGCAGAATCTCAATGGTGGGAGATGAGCCATTCAGAGTAACCACATTCAGCTTCACTGTAGGGTTAACTTGGCCAACCTGACACACACACACACACACATACACACACAGGTTTCTTGTGAGAACTAGCCAAATGTGCCCACCAGGTCCAAATATTCCTATCCTTGTGGGTATATTCCATCCCTACGAAGATATAAGGAATTACTTAAAAGATTTAGTATTCAATGCATTTAAATATTAATGAGCCTATAACATTTAACTGCCATTGACAAATGGCTTCCAAGACAATATATATCCTCATACAACTGCACAGTTGAATTCTCGAAGGTGTGCATTAATTTTCTCTAACAGCATGGTTCCTGGCAGTGACATAACCTAAGAAATGGATCAACAGCTTTACATTAATGCGCTAGTTCTAATACATTACCGTTCCTATAGTAACAGCTCATGCACATGGCATTTTATGGCAGATGCTCCACATTACCTAAAGGCTAATAATAAACAGAGTAAAGTGTGTTTTTGGTTAATAAATATGTAATCGTTGATGTGGGGAAGTTTCATGTATAAAACAACCATTCAATCATCTTTGGCTTCAGACACAGGAGACTTGGAGGAGAGTGTTCTTTCTTGTTTCTCAGTCATATGACAACATGGGTCTTTTTGGTCTTCTTCTCTTCAAGAGAGAATAAAAGACAGGCTGTTTTGGGCGAATGACTTTATTATAGCTGTATTAAAGTAAATAATAACAGGAACTAACTTGTCTCATGGACGTTGCACAGCATTAAAGGTTACAGTAAACAGTTGAAAAGCATGACGTGTTGGTCATTCATGAATTAAAGGTGCAGTGTTTAGAAGTTAGGGAGATCTATTAGCAAGAATGAAATATAGTATTCATAATTATGTTTTTATTAGTGCATAATCACTATAATTCCTAACTCTGTGTTCAGTCATTTTCATTTGTTTACATGTGGGAGGGGGTAGTCTTTCAAGGAGCCCGTCATGTTGCACAACTATGTTTTTACCGTGGCCCAGAATGGACAATACTGGCTCCAGAAAGTACATTTTGTATTTTTACATTGTGTAGCTTGGCTATGAGCAGCACTGTGATCCAGGTGTACAGGGGAAAGAAAAGAACACTGTTCTAGCCTTCAGATACTGCGCAGCATTGCCTGGAATAACTCTGCAATAGAGAGCTTAAAATCCTACCACAATGCAGAACAAGTAACAATAATATTCGCTATCTTACACAAAAACTATGGCCTACAGTTTTACAGAGTAAATAACTAAAGACAATTTCTAATATCTATCTAACTTCTGGACTACTGGATGTGGTCATAGACGATGACATTTTGGAAGTAGCTACTTGCACCTGATGGCCACCATAGGTTATAACACATGCCTCCATGGAGGGGTGAGGGAGTGCTATTCAGCTGGGTGGCCACTAACTTGTACACACTAAATTACACTAAAAATGACTAATTGCTGGCAAATCAGATTCATATTCGGAAAACTTTAATCATCACCAAGGGGCAATTGTGAACACACAAAACATTAAACATGAATGTACAAATATAAATTCATTCATTCATCTTCTTGGTCGCTTATTCCGTTTCAGGGTCCTTTTCAGGAGCCGGTGCCTAGCCGGCCACATAGGGCGCAAGGCAGGAATAACCCTAGACAGGGCGCAAATCCATCATAGACAAATATAAATTAAATAATAAAATAAAAATAAAACTAACCATAAAAAGAAAACTAACCAATAGTGCAAAAATCATCATGTTCTATTAAAACAGTACACTTTGGAGTCATGACACCTTGTCACACCACAGAGGCATGAATTATTTTCATATAACAGCATGGCCAGTTGTGTGTTATTCCTTACTCACTAACAGATTCGGCCTCTGAACAATGATGACTTCAGTGAGTGTGTAATGGAACTGCTTTACTGCTAGCCATATTGATGGTCACATATGTATGTTTTTTATACTGAATTAGAAATAATGCATGCACAATTTAAATAATATGTAAAAATATACTATAGAAATGTCAAAAAAGAAAAAAGAGATTAAGCACTAAAGGTCATTTGGTCAAAAGGTTCAGACAATGTGTTTCATCACTTTCATGAGATTGTATTGGATTTCTTGCCTTTAAATGCATATTGCTGCCTTTAAATGAAAAGAAATTAAATAGCATTGAAATTTATACTGACACACTCACACAATGTAAGCCTCTAAGTATCACAGATAACTCTACTTATCCCCTACTGGTGTTCTGCAGTCTGGCAACGGTTCATATAATTAGTTAGGTACTGTGTAGATAATGTGCATATGAATGCAGTAATGCAGCAGCTGAGGCTTGGACTTGCAGCCAAATCCTGTCAGACCTTCCACAGACTTCACAGTGAGAGGTAATAGGAACAGGGAGACTATAGGGAGGAGGGGGGTGGCAGACAATAAGCTGTGCCCTTTATGGAGGTCTCTGAATAATTGAAATGGTTGTTAACTGGGGCAGTGAAACAGCAAAAAAAATCAGTCATAGATGGAGATGGTGATACTGTCTTTAGGAGTGTGGTGCAGGACTCAGTTATATGCTGCATCTCATAATGAGAGATGGAAAGTTTGCTAGTCTCATTTGATGTGACTTGAAGGGCTCTGATGGTCATATGGTCCATAAACTCAAAGACATAACCATCACCATAATAGTAATATCTAGAAATATAAAAAAGTAATATATATACTTTCTAGCTCTCTCTTTTTATTACTGCTGTCGTCTGACAGTTACATTCAGTCCTGAGGCTATTTTTCATGTGCAGTGTGTAGTGTGTGTGTATGTGTGTGTGTGTGTGTGTGAGTTTACGTGTAATCGTGTTTTTGTAGTCGTCAGTCTGCAATGCTGTCATTACGCATGCTGCTGTTCCTAAGAAAGATGAACTTCTGTCGTCTTTACAGGCTCACACACAGTATTTGCAAAAAATATTCCAGAATTTGTTCTCGCAAGGCTTTTCTACAGAAAATGTACTGTATATACACTTACTATAGTGTATGTATAGAGTATGTATAGAGAGAAATTACATATATTTAAGTGTGTATATGTATATGGATGTGTGTGTGTGAATGTGCGTGTGTGTGTGTGTTTGTGTGTGTGTGTGTTTGTGTGTGAGTGTGTGTGTGTGTGTGTGTATGTGTTTGACATAATTATTATTACATTCATTGATTTCTGTGCCCTTGGAGTAAAAAACATATTTAATCCCATCTGGCTGTCCAAACTAAACATGAAATATGAAAACACCCTCACAAAAGCCCTTATGGGTCAGCCGAGTTATTCAAGTGCATGTAGTCTGCAGCCGTATGAATAAAACATACAGTTTTACACAGCCGAATGATGAAAGATGTACATTATTAACTTTTTACTCCTGAGAGCTTTGTGGGGAAGTTCAGTCTGAAAGTGTAGGAGTTTATGTGTCTGTATGTATGGATGTGCACAGTCATTAAACGGTTCATTAAATGGAATAAATCGTTTCTTTAAAACTTGGCTTGAATGCTCAAATCAGCTTGTTTGTTTGCACTTTAGTGATATTTAGACTATAAGGATTGGCATTAGCATGGCAGTGGGTAGCGCTGTATGTGTGTCTGGTCTGCAATGGGCTGGCAACCTGTCCGGTGTGTTTCCCTGCCTTCTTACCAGTAAACACTGGGATAGGCTCCAGCACCCCTTGGAACTCAGTAGTAGGATAAGCAGCTTGTATAGGTATACAGTGAATGAATGAGCTATACCACTGAGTGTTAACACTGAAAAAATGTGAAATTCTAGTCTTCAGTTCAAAAACAAGCTGTGTCCCAACCTGCTAGATCTGACATGTGTATTCATTTATACAGTGTTTTTAACAATGGGCTCTGTCACAAAGCAGCTTTACGGAAATTCTGATATAAAATTTGAATTAAAAATTCAGCCAGAGGTGACAGGGGCAGGGAAAAAAATTCCTGAGATAAGATGAGAAAGAAACCTTGAGAGGAAGCTGACTTAACAGGGAAGCCATTCTCTTCTGGATTTAGATAAAGTGAAAAGAGCCTGGGAATTATTACGTTGTTAAAGGTAAATAAATCCTCCTCTACAGCATTTACACATACACACACACACACACACACACACAAATGCATGTTTGTCTTGCTATAGGTGTGAGGACACTGACATAATTATTATGCAGCTCATTAATGCTAACCCCAACCCTAACCTTAACCTCAGTAATGGCAACTTTTTGGCTCTTTTATTCTTTTTAAATAAAAATATGCAAAATGTCCTCACAAAACTAAAAATATCACATATTCCTACCCATTCCTATCCTTTTGGTCCACACAAAGATAGAAAAAACAACTAGACACACATACTCCATTTGTGTGTGAAGAGAAACTCTGCACAGACAGCTCATGATTGAACCCGAGGCCCTGGAGCTATGAGATAGCAACAGTATCTGCTGTGCCAACATGGTTTGTTTACTGGATCAGCATATATCTGCCTACATTTTCAAACATATTACAAATATTCCTGAAAATAATTACATATTAGCCCTTTACATGGTGTGTACATGAATGTGTGTGGTATGTACCTTTGGGTAGGGGTAACGTCTTCCTTGTGGGTAGAGAGCCCCAGTAAAGCGTGGCAGCTGCATGTTTGGTACAAGAGTGTCGTTGATGGTCAAGAATGCGAGGCTGGATCCAGATGGAGACCACCAATGAGCTACCGGTGAGTGCAGCACCTCCTCTAACAGCCGAACCAAAACAAAGCAAACCACAAACACCTGAATTAGTTTTTACTCCATGCCATTTAAACATTCCACATTCAATGTTTACTGCATATGATTTTTACTTAAAGCTATATATATATATATGTAAACACACTTAAACCTACAGTGCATCGTGAGCACTGAATCAGTGAAGAATTAAATAAAATGATAATTCTGTAATATTAATTCACAGTCAGGACTGTGTCAAGAGCGCCAGGTCCGATCTGGCGTGAACTTTATACGCACGTCATACACCAGCTCAAATACAGTACAGGCCAAAAGTTTGAACACACCATCTCATTCAATGCATTTTCTTTATTTTCATGACTATTTACATTGTAGATTCTCACTGAATACATCAAAACTATGAATGAACA
>JAOTRJ010000051.1:17538418-17554636 GCA_028564905.1 Leptodoras praelongus | reverse complement strand
ACAGAAAGGACCCAGACCGCCCCACCCGGGGATCGAACCCAGGAACTTCTTGCTGTGAGGCAACGGTGCTACCCACCAATCCACCGTGTCGACATCACAAGATATTGGTTAGTGAAATGCTAGACTTTTTTTCTTGCTTTGAACTTTCGATTATTCACTAGGTGACGCTACTCCACAAATGAATCATAATGACCTAGGGTGATGTGCCTCCCTATATAGAGGCCAACTTGCCTAAAAAGTTTAGAATATTTGGCAGAAGGACTTTCAAGATGTTGCTCAAAAACTGCTTTGAGCCTACCCTACCCTACACACTAACAAAAAGGGCAACTCACACCTAGGGACACAAACCTTATATTCTTATATCATCAACCAATTATTAGTGAAAAAAATGGGAAAAGAAGAAAAAAACCTTGACAAAAACTATATAACTGCCAGTGCCATGAGCTTGTGGTTAAGGAACCAGCCTTGTGACCAGAGGATGACCAACTGACTTGACTGGCACCTAACCCCACACTGCTCCCCTGGTGCCCTGGATGAGACTGCCCACCGCCCCGGGTTAGTGTGCTCACCTCACTAGTGTGTGTATATGTGTGTTTCACTGCATGGATGGATTAAATGCAGAGGACAAAATCCTTTGTGTGCAAGCACAGTAGGCCAATACTTCACTTAAATTCACTTAAATTCTTATCCTTGATGTATCAGCATATAATAAAATATACAAGCTCTACACTTTCAAATACACTTTGAAAGTTTAGCATTTATTACTTCATACTATGGAATTGCTGTCCAGATTGCAGACCATTTTTGATTGAGTTGTGTAGTTGTGCATTCAGAGCATAAGTACCTTCATTATATTGCTCACTTCCTATTACGAACAATCAGAAATATATCTTTTTAGGTGAATGTATGAATTTTGTATAACTATAGCAAGTATTAAAGACACTTTTACACCTTGTAGCAAGCACCAGGAATACAAGAAAAACAACCACAACAACAGCTACAACAAGTCTACCAAGATTTTTAGTTTTAAGAGACAGGGCTGAAAATGGACTAAAAACGTGTTTTATGGTTTTATATGTTATTTTAGGTTATTTTAAGTGATGGTTGCAGGTATATGTCATACTGATACTTTAGGGATCAATACATATAAACTAATCAACATTGTTTAAACGTTATATAAACCAATCAGTATTATTTCTAGACACTAGAGTTAAAACCATAAGAAATAGGAATAATAATCTAGATTATCAAGATAAAGTTTAACATACTTTAACATATACTTTAGATTCAGTACGTGTACAAGACATGCCAGTGTTTTGTCAAATAAGTGATATAATAGATAGATTTTTGATGAGCATCATTCAGAGTATTACGAAGTGAGGAAAGGTGTTTAATAAAATTCCACAATGTTTTTGATATTCAAAGTGCATACAGTGTTAGAGCTCAAAGTTTGTACATTATACCTTCTTTCACAATGGTTTAGCTCAACTGTGAAGGGGGGGGGGGGTGATGTTGAAAATAAATGTTATTTTTGATCATTTTGTTTCTAGGAATTTATTTATTCTATTTATTCTATTTATTCTATTATTTTCTATTTATGGAGTGAAAACTAACACTACTGAAATAGTGAAAACACATAACTCAAGGAAGTGTTATTTTAAATCCTGTAGTGTTATTGTAACTCAAAATAGAATTAACTCTCAGTGTTAAATATTTAACTATTTTAAAAGTGTTAATTTCACTCTGCAGAGTGTGGAGCTATATAAACCCTCAAAAAGTCTTATTTTAAACCCCGTAGTGTTACTTGAACTGTTTTGAGAGTTTTATTCTCAATTCATTCATTTATTTGACATTTAATAGGCAATATTATTCACCAAATTAATCCTCCTCCAATTTACAATAAATACAGACACATCTGTGTACAAATCCTATTTCCAGAAAAGTTGGGACACTTTCTAAATATGCAATAAAAACTGAAATCTGTCATTTGTTAAATCTCTTGAAATTTTATTTAACAGACAAAAGCACAAAGAAAAGGCTTTCGGTCTTTTCAATGACAAACAATTCTATTTGTTAAATATAAACAAATTTAGAAATGGATGGCTGCAACACACTCAAAATTCGCAAAACTACAACAATTAGTATCTTCAATTTCCAAATGAGTAAAAAGTATAATTAAAAGAAAAGGTGATGTGAACCAGTGGTAAACACGCCTCTGTCCCAACTTTTTTGAGTGTGTTACAGCCATCAATTTCTAAATTTGTTTATAGTTAACAAATAGAATTATGTTTATCATTGAAAACATGAAAACTCTCTCCCCCTCTCTCTCTTTCACTCTCTCTCACACACACACAAACACACACACACACACACATACTGAACTTGAGAGAGAGAGAGTGTGGAACCATCTAAATGGGGAGCAGTTGTTTCACATATGTTTCCTTTTTCTCTACAGCACACACACACACATTTATGCATACATGTCTGTACAGACACAGAGACACAGACACAAAGATATGTGGATGAGTATGCACACACACACACACACACACACACACATACACAGAGTCTGGGAATCACATGCTGTACTGTGTCTGGACTGCTGTCAGGGAGCTTGACCCCAACTGGTGCTGAAAAGCCTCTGTTGTCTACTTTTTCTCTTTCTGTCTCCCTGTCTCCCTATCCCAGTGTTGAAACTAGAATATGACATGAATGAACAATTTCACTAAGCAGCCCAGTCAAACCTTGTTTTTCTGGTCCTGTCCCAGTCCCATTACCTTGATGTTCCTGAAAAACTATATTGCCATATTCAAATGTGAATCAAATTCTGTTCCTGGATGAATATTTTATCAAATAGACAAAATCATTCAGTTTTGTTTTTTCCTATTATTGTATCATTCCTGACTTTCATAACTATATACACTACCTTATCTCTTACTTTCACTGTGTAACCCTTTACAGCACTGCTCAGTAATCCATATGCAAGAAGAAAGGTGGGGTGGAAGGAGTATTTAAATCATTTTGTTAAGTGAAAGTACCAATAATGCAATATAAAATACACATTATGATTCAAAGTCATGCATGAAAAACCTACTTAAGTAAACGTACATAAGTATTTGCAGCAAAATTTAGTTAGTGTATTAAAGTAAATGTTTTGGTTTGGTGTCTCTGACTGTTTTTTTTTATTACATATGACATAATTATTAATAATAAAGCAGCAGTATGTAAGCAGCATGTTACTGTTGTAGCTGCTGGAGGTGGAGCAGGTTTGAACTGTTTTATATAACATTTATACACAGGGACACCAGATAAATCTGAGGGGTCATGAGATGATGAATGGGAGAGAAAAGAAGAAGAAACAAAGTTCTGATACACAAATCTGTTTTCAGTTTTTGGACTTTCAGTTTTTTGAGCATTTATTGAAATTTAAGACGTACTGAGGGAAAAAATCATGATTTGGTGGAACTGTTAACAAATCAGACATCTGAAATGCAACTGGACTGCACCATGCTTTTTGTAAGAGGTCAGAAAGACAAACGTTTGGAAATCACCAGTTTAGTCTTTTATGTGTTGTATTTCATTATCCATTGTATAAAATGTTTATTTTTAAAAGTAACTATTAAAACTGTCAAATAAATGTAGTGGAGTAGAAAACACAATATTTGTCTCTGGAATGTAGTGCAGTGGAAGTAGTGTAAAATGGAAATACTAAAGTAAAATACAAGTACCTCAAATTTGTACTTATTTACTTTCCACCACTGTAGGTAACTATGCAGTGACTAGACACAAGCTACTATCTCATTTGATCATCTGGAAAAGTACCATAAAGTACACAATAGCTCATTACCAGTGACTAGTAAACTAATAGTACTTTAAGAGATAGAGAATTCGGCAATTATGTTTACATCATAATGAATTACTAAACTATTTCTTTGTTATACTTACAATTATAATGAGCTCACTTGCCCTATTATCTAGCTATGTACTTTAATGATTAATTATAAATAATATTTTACTATGAAAGATTTAACAATAATTACAAAGATATGTAGTTATAAGAATTTTTGAGCAGCCTGTAGCCTTTTGAAAAGTCAAACATCTTTCTAAAGACACGATGCTTGACTATCCACTCCGTTCTGTTACGGTTCAAACACATTTCAGCATGTGTGAGAACACTGGCCAGATTTTCACGCCTTTGTGCCAAGGAGAGTAGCGTGTGATAGCACAGTCTTTGATATTACAGTATGATGGAATAGTCTCTGAAAAAGTGTGTAGCTATTAGACCAGTGTTTCCCAGTCCTGCTCCTGAAATAACCCTGGTCCCACATTGTTCATTTCCTTGCTCCAACACATCCATTTTACAATCAGCTAGGACTTGTTAGAAAATGCGTTGGATCAGGTATGTTATAGAACAGCATTAACCTGTTCAGTACACTATGTGTGTGTAATTACCAATATATAAGAATATATAAACAAATATAGAAGTATCTGAGGTTTTTTTTGAAGGGAGTGAGCTTTTAAAAGCTGCAGCTTTTATTGTAAAAAACAAAGAGGGAAAATATTTTCTTTTGGGTGTTGAGGTTAAGGTTAGTGCTAGGGGAAGATATAGGCATAGCATTAATCAACTCTGTGTGTGTGTCTTAGAGAGAGAGAGAGAGAGGGAGAGAGAGAGAGATACTCCATCCTTGTCTCTGTGGGCTGCGGTATTTTTGGAGCTGAGGAGCGTGGCTAACAGGTTTAATACCAGCTCCAGGCACAGTGTGTGGTCCGGACGCAGTTTAACCATCAGCCGCATCTGTCTGTGAGAGGGTGTTAAGCCTTGCCATGCCTAAATCTGTTCGTTATGTGTAAAAGCGGTGGAACGGCCTGCTGAAATCACAACCTGATATAAATCAGGTGTATGCTCATTTAAGGAAAAACAATGTGATCGGTGTCTGCATCCTTTGTTGTCCATTCCAGTAGGCTAGTAAACAGACAAGTCTGCTTCTTAGAATGTTTTGTGTTAAATCACGATACTTATAGTCTCATCTAGGGATTTATCTAAGGAGCAAGAATAAAATTGGGTCGAAATTTGTTAGAATTGACTGAGGACAGAAATTGTCCCATTTTCCAGTTTAACTAAATGTAGTAGGCTTATATTGTGCATTATTAGATAGGATGTATATAATAATGGATGCATTATGGTATAAGCATAAAGTGCAATAAAAGGAAATATTCTAATACTGTCAGATTAATAATATTTCGTATATAGTCAAAGCCGTGTGCCTATTGGAAATGGAGATAAACGTAAACCTAGGGGTCAGTCTAATCATAGTCACTGTGACTAAATATCACTGTAATCAGCTCGGGCTCGTTCACTGACATAATTCGCTATTACGCCTTTATAATGTGTCTTTGTTTTAGTCTATCTATCTATCTATCTATCTATCTATCTATCTATCTATCTATCTATCTAGTATCATCTTATCTACGCACACTGTTTAAACCCATTTAGTGCCCAAAAAACACTTATTTAGAGAAGAGTAAGTTATTATAAGTCACTATGAACAACTGAAAATGTAATACCAAGGTTCTCAATGTGCATGGGATCAGGGAGTCATCAGGGAGTGCCTGCAGCATATCCTTGTGTCTGTTACATGTCTGTAAGATGTTACAGGTCTATAACCACCACTGTTACAGCTGTCGTGTTGTTAAGGCGTATCATTTAGAATAGAGGAATATTCAATGAGAAGAAGAATAGAATAGAATAGAATAGAATAGAATAGAATAGAATAGAATAGAATAGAAGTACATAAATAGTTGAATAATAGAACAGAAAGGAATAGAAGAACAGAGAATCAGAATATACATAAATAAATAGGTATAACAAGCATCTGCCTAACTGCATATTCTAAATATTTGAATAGCATTGATAAGGTGTGTCTGGCCTGCGTTTGGTGGGCTGTGGGCATAGTTTTAGCTGGAATCTGCTGAGGTTCAAAATCCTGACTTGACTTGAAAAATGAAGAGTTATAGCAGTTAGCATAGATTGGCGTGTATCGTTGCCTTTGATAAAAGTTCAGTAAACATCTCTTGATCAAATGTTTGAACTTGACAGTATTCGTGCGGTTCTGTCGAGCCTGTCTAGACACGCGTAAATGTTTGAGCACAGCTTCACACACACACACACACGCATACACGCACGCACGCACGCACACACACGCACACACACCCACGCACACACACACACCAATCCATTTTAGATTCTTAGCAAGAATAGGCTACATTGTAATGCAGTACAGACCTGCAGCTTCTGCCTCAAGCCTTCTGAGACTGTAGGTACAAACCTGCCAGACTGTATCTGTTCGAATCTCTCTCTCTGTCTGTGAGTGAGTGTGTGTGTGTGTGTGTGTGTGTGTGTGTGAGAGAGAGAGAGAGAGAGAGAGAGAGAGAGTATGCTGTGCAATACGCCTGAATATAGTTCTTTCATCGTTTAGGTTTGACGGTTTAGCCTGTAGCACCAGGCAAAGATAATGCTGTCATCTGTGGGAAAATAACTTGTTTCATTTTCTGATTGATTAATAGCATCGGCATACAATCTTATGACTTAAGACTAATGAAGTCACGTCAACACGCGAACTAGATACGATTTGTAGAAAGAAAAGGCTACATTCAGGTATTTATATGCAGTCGTTTCCCCAGCAGTGCAATCCAACTGTACCTAACACCTAACATCATTTAATTTCATCTTTATAATGTATCGCCTTATATTTATACTTACAAGTATTTTTACTTATTTAACCGTGTGAGAGTTGATGTAGTGTGTTTTAAATGATGTTATATTGTAAACATATGGTGCTTTTTTTTAATACTTTTAACAGTCAATAACAATTCAATTTCATTTAACATTCTTTTTTGTTGTTTTGTGTTTTTTCGTGTTACTTTCTGTATGTCCTGAAATAAAATTTGCTGTTTGGAATTCAAAAGATTGTATATTTAAATTTGTTCAGTTGCAATCCTCAAATAAGATTTGTCATTCATGTACAGTCGGTGACAAATTAAAGGAAAACAGTGGCTCATGCTTTGGGCGGTTTGGTTTGAGCGATCATATCAGGCATGGTTTGCCTCCACTTGTCCCATTAGAATGAAGCGCTGCAACTCAATACAACATTCTTCTGTCTGATCACTTTTACCCTATAATGAAACATTTCCACTCTGATAGGAGTGGCCTTTGTTTATAGGTCTAGGGGTATTATGTGCCATCTGGTGTTTGTACGATTTTAATAATAACATTATAACACCTAGACAGACCCTGTTTGAAATGCTTGAAAAACACGGCTGATATCTGGATAATCAAGGATGACACGAATTAGGAAAGATACCTGCAAAATAAGTTTTAATTAACCAGAGCATTTAATGAGCGCTTCCAGGTGCCATTTTGAATCTCTTTTAAATTACTATAGAAAAAAAGAAAACAGTAGCACAGTAACAACAAAAGGCAGCTTAAATGCCACTTTATTATACAGTTCAATACAAACGTATATACTGTGTGCATAGTGAAGAATAATACTGGCGACTGGGTGTACAGATAGACGTCTGCTCGGAATTATTTATGCATGAGAAGACACGAATTGCAATTAGGAAAAGATCCAAGAATCGAGCATGTTAGCCTGTTCATACACTCTCAACACACAGAGTGTATTGTTATTATTATTATTATTATTATTTAACAACAAGAAAAATAGCCTATATCTCCCGTATATAAAAGTGTTTATTTGGACAGAACAATATCTCAAGTGGAAGGCTATAATTGGTATTCTGATAGTCAGGTTACTCAAGTCCTACAGTGATGCCCACTGTCCTGTCTGTACTGAAGGAGCAATCTTCCATTTCATTTTCCCCAAAGGAGTCTAATGACCTGCCCTGCATGATTCAGGCTGTAGCCTACAATCTTTCCACCTGGTAAAATCTTTGGTATGAGTCAGAGATATTTGCAAGTCTGGCTGATGGAATAAAAAAAACAGCCGATATTGACATAGGCTACCAACATAAAAACACACATGATGACTGCAAAATATAGATGTGGACCCTACAGTATATGCTACATGTGTATGTTATAATGATACTAATTAGTGGTTATTTAATAACTTCTTTTCAGACACATTGATACCCAGCGTTCCCTCACTTTTGTAATGAAGAGTGCAAACGCAGTCCTGCTGATCAGTTCCTGTGTTAGTTCAGCTTCACACCTCTCTGTGTCCTTCACTCACTGGCATCTTGGACGGTGGTGGTGGAGTGGTTGTACAGTCCCTGCGCCATCAAATGCAGCGCCAGTGAGTTTTTGTAGCCGGTGGCCTTTTTTATCTTGGCGCGTTTGTTCTGAAACCAGATTTTGATCTGTGACTCGTTGAGGCTGAGCTCGTGCGCGAGGGCCTGCCGCCGCTGTTCGGTGATGTAGCGGTTCAGCTGGAACTCCGCTTTCAGCCGCTGGAGCTGTTCTGCTGTAAACGCCGTCCTGGGCCGCTTATTCTCCGCCTGACTCTTGCTCTTCTTCAGTCTGCGAGTCCTCGGGCCTGGTGTGAGAACAACAATGAGACGAACCCATGAATATCAATCGGAATACTAAACTCATGAAGCCAGACGACAATTATAGGTCGCCTGAAAAACAAGTTTATTATTAATAGTATTATTAATTTATTTTTATTTCTATTATTATTTTTAATAGTATTATTAAGGACGGTTTTCTTTTTCTTTTCTTCTTCTTCTTTTTCTTCTTCTTCTTCTTCTTCTTCTTATTATTATTATTCATTCATTTTCTTAACCGCTAATTCCTTTTCAGGGTCACGGCAGAGCCGGTGCCTAGCCGGCAGCATAGGGCACTCACACACACACACACACACACACACACACACACATACACACACACACACTCACACACTAGGGCCACTTTAGAGACACCAATCAACATAAAGTGCATGTCTTTGGACTGTGGAAGGAAACCGGAGTACCCTGAGTAAACTCACACAGACACGGGGAGGACATGCAGACTCCACACAGGACCCAGACCGCCCCACCTAGGGATCGAAGCCGGGACCTTCTTAATATAATAATCAATAATAGGCCCATACTGCAATAATTCTATATATGACTAACACCAACGATGATAATAATAATAATAATAATAATAATAATAATAATAATAATAATAATAATAATAATAATAATTATTATTATTATTATTATAAAACGGCAACAATAATAATGTTAGTATATACGTATATAATAACCTAACCCTAACCCTAACCCCATATTCATTGTGAGGTGTGAGAAAAGATATAGTTAAGGATATCTCCATATTTGCTGCAGTTTAATTTGCATGGCTATTCCCTTTCAAAGCATTATTCTGTAAGGTACTGGGCACCAGGTTGCTTTTGTTTGCATCTCTGAGATTCAAGTATCAGGTGTGTGCGTAACTAAACAAATGTGCCTAGCTCATGAAGGAAGAACGATGAGGTCGGGTTTAAATGATTATACACAAAAACAGATCAGGCTATAACAATTTCCCGATTCAAATGCAGACGAAGTGTGTGAAGCATAGAGACGTGAACAACTAAAAGCCCTTCAGCAAATACAATTTCTAAACGATTATAACTAGCTAGCCTGTAGCCTATATTTTTATGGATAATACTGAAACTGTTTTTATCCTTATAATTTGCATTCTCAAAATTCCGGGTTGCTGCTCGGAAGGTCGAAGGTTGGAGCCCCGACATCGGGCTGCGGCCAAGCCGCTGCTCAACCCCGCCAGCCCGCCACTGAGCCGTGCCGTCTGCTGTGTGAAACAGAGATATACACTCACTCTGCATGGTTACAATTAAACTTTGCAATATTATACGATAAAATCCCCAAGCCATTCCTCAAACGACTGGCCTCTAAAACCTCAGTTCTTAGATAAAACATTATTTATCTTCAGATGCTCAGAAATGAAGCTCAGTAAGTGTGTGTAAATTCCCCGATGTGCTTCATAAATTGCATTTCAGTTTTCCTACACTGAAGTTCTGAATGCTTCACTTCAGATGACCCAGAACTGAAGCTGCGAGTAAATCTATTTATGTAAGTATCACTATCATATTTCAGTGTTAGTTACTGTTAATGTAATACATACAAATGTTGCTCAGTAACAGTAATTCCCTATGAGCCTATCTGTTAACTAGACACAAAGAATTCAGCATAATTTTACATAAAAAAACATCAGTATTTAGAGAATAGACATTTACATTTCCGTTTCCTACATGATTTCCTAATCTGAACAGGAATTAGGCTATAGCGAAGAGGAGTCAAGTCTCAGGTCTTCCCGATTCATTTGTTGGATAACAGGCTAGACGCATAACACTCTTCCTGTGCAACACCAAAAACTGTTTGCAGGTTTTTATGCGCCTAATACAACCTGACGTTCATTCGCCGATGTCATTGTTTTGATTCTTTATTTAAAGCATATAGCACTTCCATCACATACATCAAATTGTCTTTTTTGTTATATTAACGTTAGAACTGAGGCTACGGGTATTTTTTTCGTGTCGACAGCCATTTCCAGCATTTGAAATCACCATTACTAACCTAAATGAACTAAGCCTTATTTATGAATCAATTTATCTAAGAGAAACCTGCGTGTTAACCGATATATTTTAATTTATTCACATATATTTGTGAACATACATTGGATCTATTTTGAAATATATTCTCCATTATATCGAACTTTTTAAAGAATTAGATACTACACAATAACTCAAACCAACTGACAGACAAACACCACAGAATAAAAGTTTGCAACAGAAACACGTACATAGTCGGGTTTTCTATTGGTAATTTTTTTTATTATCGTGGTTTAAGATCAAAAAAGGGGATAATATTTTCTTGCAGGACACACCAACATGCTCCAAACGCTGTCTTCGAGTGATATGTAACAATACTGCAGTAGGTCTATTAACATTAGGTCGTTAATAATGCACGCATTCTGTTTACCGTAGAGGAACACACAAAGACCGGCCCCGTGTAGCGTTTTTTGGATATAATTTTAGAATTTGCACATTGTGGTGAATATTTTCACATTTTACATAACCAAATTATTATTTTCAAGTGTTGTGAGAACTGCAATAATTTACTGCACATGGAAACCACAAAACTTTACTATTGCATTATTTTGCGATCCTAATATATTAGCGTTTTTGTTCATATTTTTATCCAGTTCAGTATTTCAGACACAAGCCATCTGTCGGTCAAGTTCAAGTCCGAGTCCAGTCTTAATTCAGTGAAAGTGCAATTCAATTGCCCCTACTTCTCTGTCTCTATATTAGAGGTTTTGTCTTGAATGTGACTATTAATATTCATAACCAAATATTAGACTGTGCTTCTTACGCACAAATGCTGGTGAAATTACTCATTTATCCCAGCGTTAAAACATGGAAAAATAATTTACAATTTACTTTTTTACAATATTGCAAAACACGTAAGCAAAATTATATAAATTTTTATTATTTTGGAGCGTGTTCATTTATTTACTTCATTTAAAGAATACATCCTGAAACTTAAACATGTGTCATGGATTAGGCTATTTTAAGGTAACTATAGGTACATGTTTATCTTCCTTTGCAAATACCACAGAAATCTATTAACACACGAGTCAAAATTCAAATACACAACAATGAAGGCACTATCTGGCAGGATTATCTGTTATGTTCCTTAAAAACATAAATATATTAACCTAGACCTATGCCTATCAGGTTACAATAAATCCTAACATTGTTGCATATATAAATGTTTAACAGATTAAATATTTGATGTTACAACAAAAATTGAAGGCACTAAACGGTAACATTTATTTATTTGTTTGTTTGTTTATTTAGCTATTCGTTCATTCATTAATCCATTCATTCATTCACTAATATTTAATAAAATGCTAAGTTAAAATTATATTAAACATCGTCGCTATACTGTTCCCCGAACAGCCGCTGTTGTGAACTGAAACAGCTGTAATGTCTCGTTGCCTTACCGGATGAAGGCCGGTCTGAGTATCTGGTGCAGTAAACCCAGGCAGGCCAAAGAAGCGCGCGAGGGTCCTTAGCACCCGCCGCTTCTCCGCCGCTGAGCTCCGCGCCTGGCGTTGATTCTCTCGCATGGTCTGGCGTTGTGTCTCTGCTCGACTTGTCCGCTCTGGAATCTCTCTGGTCTGGTGACGAGACCGAAGAGGAAGTGCAAGAGGAAACGCTGTCTGTGGAGTCCGGGCATGGAGTTCCGGGCGGCGCGGGCTTATCTTGCCCGCCCCTGTCACACTCATTAGGCCGCTCCCTGGCTCCTGTTTCCGGATCCTTCTTGCGGCCAAAGTCAGGTCGGAGTATGTCATCGATGAAAAAGTTAGTGGTCCTGTGAGCTGGATGCAATGCAGGCTGCAGCAGAGGCAGCGGTGGAGAGACGAGGCTCAGGGACAGAGACGCACGTTCCGCTTCGCTCGGGTCCCGACTGGCGGGGTCGTGGGGATCCTCCATGACTGACGACTGCTCTGTCTTTCTTCGCTTTCCAATACGGGCACCAGTCGGGTCTGGAACCAACTACTCTTTCCTGAATGTGACAAGGCATAAGGCGTCGAGAAACGTTATCTAAGACGAAGCGTTAATTGCCTGAGCGGATTGGAGCGCATTTTAAAAGTCAGCTCGTCGACACGCCTTGGAAACGGTGCCTGGGTGTGCTCGCCTCATCCGTGTTTTGACAAGACTGACAGCGCATGGTGCACAGCCTTCCCGCACCCTCCGCGTCGTCTCCACAATTTATGGCACTAGGGCAATCATGAACTCTGTTAGCGCAAGCGGATCTCTCTCACTCTTGGACTCACTTAAGCCGGAAACAACGTCAGCTCACTCTATGTTTTGGGAACCTATCTATGAGCGCCGCAATCTCTGCCACGTGTGTGTCCGACCAACCAGGGTCTTCTTTTAAGGTTCTAGACGCGCTCAAAGCATTTGATCTCCACACAGCACAACAGCTCGCAGATCTCCCTTCTGGCTACAGAAGTGCAGAGGGGTAATGGGCCTAAACAATATAGCATCCACAGCATGCTACAGGAACCTGTGTGTGGAGTACTGTACTGTACTATACTATACACTACTGTAATATACTATAATAAATAATCCAATAATAATAATCCAATAATAAATAGTCCAATTTTATATTAGACTAGCAGTCTTATTACTAACAGGTTTATTATTATTATTATTAATAATAATAATAATAATAATAATAATAGAGCCTAACACACTTAATAATATCAATTAATATTTTAATACGACTGTAATGACTCACTCACTGAAAATTCATAGCTTGATAAATATGCACAGCTTTGTGTTCTACTCTGTTATGTCTCGGCGTGGGCAGGTCTGAGAACTCTATCCACAGAACTATTTGTTGGAAGGTGATTAAATTCTAATTAGGACACTAAGACTTGCCCGTTTTGTGAGTCAGCTCCATTCACGCAGCCTGCTATCTCTCCTGTCCTGCAGGAAGCGCATGGAGAGCGTCCGTGAGAGATAATTTATGGGGTTTAATTACTCTGGATTCAGCGCGATCAGCTAGGCGTTCATCATGTCGGAGTGAATAGAGTAGAGTGAAACCCTCGGCTTATCAATGGGGGACGAGCTTCCGCTGCACCGCGTTACACAGACGCTGCGCAGTAACCTCGGGTTCACGGACAACATTTATATACCGGACTTGATTGACGCTTAAGCATTTAGTGATTAATTTCAGGGCGGCGTATAAAACATGATAAATGTCGTTTTCAACGCGGGAAAACATTGCTTAATGTGTAGCTAAATATGCTTCCCAGCTGGACTTGTTCCCCTGGGAAAAGACAGAAACAGTGCGAACTTTCTGCGCGCGTCTACAGGCTACAGTGCAACTGATATCAAATTAGACATGACGCACGTTTTCTCTCTTTAATCAATGCACATAGCTCATGGTTATTAAAATATTTTTAATTCATTAAAAAATAATTTTTAATTAAAAATATTATTTAATTGAAGCAGCAGAGCACTGACACATGATTTAATTATATGTTTACAAATCTGTTGGTGTTCAACAAGAGAAAACATAAGCCCCAGTTACATTTTTAGGCGATGCATTAACTTTATGACTGCATTAGTTTTCTAGATATTTCGTAATTTAATTTAATTTATTATTATTATTATTATTATTATTATTATTATTATTATTCAGGGAGCTTTTGGAATTACTGCACTGTATGTACTTTACACTTATGATAACTAATTACACTGTTACAAACTGCTGCATGCACAAGGGTTTCATTTTACCGTGGATACTCAGAGCTGTGTGTGACTGCGGGTTTATTCATGCGGGGAAATGATCACCCTGCAATCACAGAACACACGTGGCTAAGACACCTCCATCTATTCTATTCTATTCTATTCTATTCTATTCTATTCTATTCTATTCTATTCTATAAAAATGCAAAAAGGAAAAAATAACCAAATTATATAGGCGTTATAGGTTATAGGCGTTATAAGTCAAAAACATGTTAACACAATATAAACAAAAAACAAAGCAAAGCAACTGAAGATTTGTCTGTTTTGGGTTTTTTTGTATTGAGTGTTACAATTGGAGAACATTTTCTTTTGTTACTCATCCCGAGCGTTGGGAAAGAAAAAAACCCTTTTGTTTCTATACATTTACTCCAGTACTTTCTTTCCTTTTTTCCAATATGAAATGTTTATAATATATTTGTACCTTTATATTATCACAAATGAATTCATTATCTCAAATGAAGTTTATGTGGTCGAATATAGATACATTCTTGAACTTTGTTTAGGTTATTTCATTTTGACTATTAACATAATTTCATAAAGGCGAGTTCATATAGGAACCTGAACTCAGAGAGACTCTCCAACTATCAGGAAACGCAGATAGTGTTCCATTACAAGAGACTAGTTATTATTGCTGTAAAGGGGGATACTGTGTTTATTGTGGGAAGAGAGAGAGAGAGAGAGAGAGATTGTTACAAGTTCTGTTTATATTTACGCATAAAAGATTTTATCTAAAAACAGAGAATATGAAGTTAAAATATCCTTTTCGGTACAAAAAAATAGTTGGACAACCCACCTACAAGCACGTGGGGCAAAGAAATCAAAGTCTGAGTGTGGTGAAGTGATTGTGAAAACCTCTCCCGCCATCTAGTGGCGAATGAAAGTTGAACATGCACCATGTTAGTGGCAAAATGACTACAGTTTAATCAGTGAATGAATACACAGTAGCAAGCTTTCACTGGGACATGTGTATTGGAAGTTTGTCATGACTCTCCTTACATCTCTCTATCAACCTTCCAATCTGCTGTAAAATATAATTTATACATATAATAGGCTGCATAGGTGACACGGTGGTTCGGTGGGTCGCCTCACAGCAAGAAGGTCCCGGGTGGGGTCCTTTCTGTGTGAAGTCTGCATGTCCTCCCCATGGGTCTACTCCGGGTACTCCGGTTTCCTCCCACAGTCCAAAGACATGCACGTTGATTGGTGTCTCTAAAGTGGCCCTAGTGTGTGTGTGTGTTTCCTATGATGGATTGGTGCCCTGTCTGGGGTTGTTCCTGCCTTGCGCCCTGTGCTGCCGGCTAGGCACCGGCTGCATTTGCTCTGTAGCATTGTAATGAAGAAAATACTGCAACAGTTTAATATGTAGCCCTACATATACTTTTGCCATCTTTAGCATTCTTATTGTTTCTGTAACTAGTTCAAATCATGCTTTATCCTTAAATAAATAGAGTATTAATTAAATAAAACTGAAGTGTAAAAATCTTAATATACACTCAAATCTCAAAGTAAACTCTTCTGCTAGTGTATTAGAAGATTTCAACACGCATCCAGAACAACTGAAGGGTCACAGCGCTCAACAGAACTAAGTATTTTTCTCATTTACATGGCATTTACAAATGCTTTTATCTAAAGTGAATCACAAGGGAGATATACTGCAGGTGGCAGGTCAAGCAAGTTAGCAAACTCCAGCTTTAGGCCATCTAAAAAAATTTAAGCATGAATTGACATACAGTACAGGCCAAAAGTTTGGACACACCTTCTTATTATTTACATTGTAGATTCTCACTGAAGGCATAAAAACTATGAATGAACACATGGAGTTATGTACTTAACAAAAAAAGGTGAAATAACTGAAAACATGTTTTATATTCTA
>JAOTRJ010000051.1:17415097-17425262 GCA_028564905.1 Leptodoras praelongus | reverse complement strand
ACCAAACTAAGTATGGACATGTCTCAGGTTTGATGGTAGCATTAGAGAGGATATTCACCAAGCGTGGGAACACCAATGGGACTTCCAGATATCATCAGAACAATCCCAGACAATGTAAAATACATATCACATGTCAGCGTTATTGATATTTATTAATAATTTTCTTCACTGTAAATGCGAATGGAACACTTCACAGTTCTGCTTTTCATATAGATTTTAGCCCACCCCAGGAAGGCATCCTACTAAAGCCTCTGACTCATAATGAAGAGTTTTGCCTGAATACTCTTAGGGCGCAAGTTGGAGTCTCTGTCTAGCTCATTTGAGAATACCTAGTTTTATTTTAAATTGAGACCAACTTGATATGGTTAGAAGTGCAATCAATATAGTTTAGACCTATAGTTTGAATGGTACTAAATTGGTTGTAAATAACAACAGCAGCCCTTTAGATTTAGTGCAAACCTTTAAAAAAGGCAGAGTTCAGACAGCAAACATGTCTTGGCTCATGAACTACATTTGACGTTGGGGGTGGGGGTGTTATTGTGTAAACGTCAGCTGCAAGAATGCACATGCCCACACTTAGGTAGACCTGATAAAGATACCGCCTGATTGAATTAGTGCAAGTCCTGCCTCATAGTTTCAGACGCAATATAAATAAGATAAGTGCGTTAATGCTTGGAGGGCCATACCATGGTCTTTTATCCGCCTTCCACAGAGTCAAAGCTGATTACTAGCCTGCTTACAATTGTCTAAGGCGGCACTTAGAATTATCTACTCTTACACACACTCACTCTTTCTCTCTCTCTCTCTCTCTCTCTCTCTCTCTCTCTCTCTCTCACACACACACACACACACACATACACACACACACACACATATGCGCACGGCTCTTCAGCAGTGGAGGAGTTCTCTGTGACAGCTGGCTGAGTGAGAGCGCTATGCGAAGCCAAACTTTCTGATGTCATGAGCAAAGGCGTGGCGTTAAGGTAGATCGGTGTGTGTAGCCAGTTTGAAGCTGACTCTGCGTGACCTTCTAACAGGATTTGTGGACTATGACAGCTTTGTAAACAGAGAAACCTAATCCAGTGGATCAGGAGGTAAGAGGGAAATGAATAGGGAAAAATGTGAGAAGATGAAATTGTTTCTTTTGACCAAGAGTTTGCTTTTGTGTGCTTACGGTGTGTTAGGCAGCATTTAATGCTACTGTCTACTTTTACTCATAGTGAAAATATGTTCCATGCTGTCATATTAGTATAGAAATTATTTTCCGTACCCTGAAGTCATGCAGAAATATATATATATATATGATAAACTTTAACAAGTTATTTTATTTCACTTTGATTATATGGAATAGAATATGTGAATTCCCAATGGACTGCTGTACAGTGTGGAACTGTTCCTAAAATACTCTGGGTGTAGTCCAGTAGGTAGCAGGACAGTTTTGGTGCATTGTTCAGAGCTCAGAATATAAACCCACCTTTCCTCAGTGCAGCAGGGGGTTGCACACTTAATAGACGCAGTGAACAGACAGATTTACAGCCTTTTGCCCAGAGTATTGCACCAGTCATAACCTTGGCTAAGTTACAAGCTAGCTATGAACTCAGATGCCTTCTTTACTGACCGTCTAGACAAATATATTTTTAAGCGCTTTGCATACTTTTTTATTTGAATTAGTCTCTTTATAATTTCTTTCTATAATGGCATGATGTAACGGTTTTGACGGCTTCAGTACATACCAGCTATAATAATGAGAACTGGAATGTATGGAATCCACACAATATTTATCGCTGCCTCCTTTCAGTAACTGACCTTAGATACCTTGTGCTACCTTAATGTATTGCTCTAGTTTTCACACAAAATAATGTGTATTTACATAAGATTTGAAAAGCCAAGTCATCTTTGCTGAGTAAGTAAGAAAAAACATTAATCAAGCTCACGGTAGTCACTCCTCAGCCTCCCTCAGTCCTCACCCGGGTTATTAATGTTGCTGAAACCGGGGAGATTGCTCTGTTACACACGACTAGTGGCTAAAATCTGATGAGTCCTACTGGGTGCATGCATCAGTTGATAAATAAAGGAAGTTATTTAACCTGATAAATGTTACATGTAATGTGATTTTTTTTTCCATTCCTGATGAATGAAACCATTATCAGTGATTTTATGGACCAATGGAAACATGATCATCGCCATGCATTATTTCTAGCATTTGTGGGTGATTAGCAGAGGCTACTGCACTCCCAAATGCAGAAACAGTAGCACAAGTGGCAGCACTCAGTTAAACAGTCCAGGCTGTGCATTCTATTGTGGTCTGCACAGAGCTCAACTGCGGTTTCTGTGAAATGTAGTTTATTATCTAGTCTTCTTGATTGCTAAGTTCTCCACAGTGGCCTGGAACTCTGTGTTAATTCATTTTGATCTGTAAGAATGAATTTCTGCCTTGTCACATGGCATTTGCTATGCAAATATCACACAACCCTATAAAGCATAACTCTGTAATCTCTGACCTGAGATTGAACCTCGACTTCCTTTCCCAAAGGAATAGGGTAGCATTTCTCAATGTAGTTCTATTGTTTATGAGTCATAAACGTTTTTCATCCTGCAAAATGATTGTGCAAAACGATAGGTATTCATGCACAGTTTTGTTGCAAGCTATAATTATTTAATAGTTCCATTAAAGTAATAATTGTCCGATTTGTCTGTTCACCAGTATTCTGGGTTCCCCTGTAGTGTCCTTTAGTTGATTGGTGAGCTGGTTGTAGGAATAGAATCATACGTGGCGTAAATCTTTAGATTCAATACTTGTTTGGGGTGGTTATTGGTATCTGAATGCCATGTGCTGTCCGCAGCTTTCTGTCTGCTGTCTGGGCTCTTGAGCCCTTTTTTAAGGGCATGCAAACCATCTGCAGCTGTGCCGCATACTTTTCCCAGCACCAGGTGTTCCCGAACAAAGCAGGCCGAATGCCCAGCGAACATCTGTTCCCATATGTTCCTGTGGCACTGAGCGGCGTGCTGAGTTGGCACTGGTACAGTATGTTAATGCCATTAAGTATTCAGACAGTCCTGGGCAGAGGGAAATGTCAGTAACCTGATTTTACCGTATCTGTATCAGACATATAATTGCTCTTCTATCTATAATGTAGATCTACTGTGAGAAAATGATTTGTCACAGTGGCATGTTTTTTTTTTCCCCAGTAGTGTTAATGCCAATTTTCAGTTAGGATTGCTGTGAAATTAGGTGTGCCCTTGATGAATGACTATGCAGTGATCAAATCTTGGTGTTAGCCAGTTGGAGCAGGAGGAGGCCTCTGGCAGGTCAGGCTGGAACATGTCAGGTGTTGAAAAAGCACAATGCCACTGTGTGCAAATAGGGCTTTGTGTGAGGCACCCCATCACATGTGAACTGCACTTACATGCCTGTCTGGATATTAGAACCAGAGGCGTAAACAGAGCTCTTTCACCAAACAGACTGAACTCCAAACACTACCGGGAAGCTTCTGTGTCTTTCAGAGGTATTTTTCAATAAGTAAACATTCACCATTCAAAGTCTAGATCATTTTTCATCAGGCCATAGTGTCTCTTTGACTCACATGAGAGCAATTATCTCTGCATGATGATAGTTGATTAGCATTTATTAATGGTGATAGTGTGTGTCTGTGTTTGGGGGTGTGTGATATAGATTAAGATATAAGCCTTCATGTTTTTAAAAGAGTAATGTACTTCATTATAGTTGAATGCCTGTTTTGCAATGAAAAGGGTGATGATTTGTAAAAACACTGGACTTTGGAGCGTCTCTGTGTGAGGCTGTGTTTGAGCATATCTTTCTATCTGCTTTTGCTTGTGTTCAATCGGACATCAGAGATTAAGGTACTGTAACCTTTTTTCAGAATCATTATTGCTGAGAAATGCATTCAGATAGATTTTACTTGATACTTTTGCTATTTTATAAATGCACTGTCAACTTACTGTATTTACATACAATAGTTCTGGGTTTCTTTCTATTGGGTTAAGATTTCTGAAATTCTTTTTTCTGCCATTTGTCCTCTGGCAAGACAATATTAGGTTGAGTGGAAGTCGAAGTCAATGTCATTTTATTTGTCACATGCACAGAGGTGCCAGCGAGAGTTGTACAATTGAAATTCTTGTGCTGAGGCTCTGTAGACTTGCCAAGGCACAGATACAACAGAAACCCAACCCTTCTTTAAGAGAAATGTTGACAATAGTTTCAATAAATACAACATACTGTAAGTACACATACATAAGTTGGGTGTAAAGTTTACTTAAAGAGCAACACATGTAACAGTATTTACAGTCAAAACAGTATGGAAGCATATCAGTTCCAAAATTAAAATAAAAATATCTTAAGTTTGAAATAAAAGTCTAATTCAGTAATTCTATTCATATTTGCCATTTGGTATAGTACTGTTTATTTCTTTTACACAAAGATTTAAAGGACTGGCTGACTGAGGTGGACTTATGTGGAAATAAAAATGCAATCGGATGCTCAGATTGCATTTTCGCAAACTTATTCAACAGAATTAATGCATTAACAATTGAATGTTGCTGTCTTTCTAACATGGCGCTAAGTTTCAAAAGTAAATTTCATTGCATTTCATTGCATTTCATTGTCATTGAGTGCAAATGCCTATGTGGTGAATAACATTTTAATTATCATTTCACACCTTTACTGCATGATCACATGAAACATATTAATCCAGTTTGGGAAATACATTTTAATTTAAATATGACTACTCATAAAGCATACAAATCTCTGTGTAAACAAAATATCAATAGTATTATACCAAATGACAAATGTAAATGGAATTATTGAATTTGAGTTTGCATTCCTATTTTTACATTTTCATATTACTTTTGGTATTGATATGCATCCATAAAACAGCATGAGAATAAAGTGGCTCATGTAAGTGGAAATAATAAACATAATGTGAGCAATGTGCTTAAGGTGACGTTTAAAATATAGTTGTGTAGTAATTATAATGGTCTGCTAATAAAAACCGTTCCTCAGCCTGTTCCTCTGACTGTAAGCTTCAGAAGCGATTAGCAGAAGGTAAACTTTATGAACAGGTTGTGGGTTGGATGAGTGTAGTTCACCATAATATTGTGAACCTTCCTCAGGCAGCATGTCTGGTAGATGCCTACTAAGTTCCTGAAATTCACTCAGCTGCCTTTACCACTCTCTGCAGGGCCAAGCGTTGGTGGCAGTACATCTGCCAATCCAGACAGTAATGCAGCCACTCAGGATGTTACAGGCGGGCCAAGATTCTTGAGCCTCCTTAGGTCTACCAATATACCAATCTAAATTAACCATCTGCTTACTTCAGCTACCCCGCATAACCCCAACCACAGAAACTGAAGGGACTTCTTATTCTAGCGTTTATTTGCATGCATGTGAGCAAAACTTTGTCTGTTAAAAATGCTACATTGTATACAGTAATGTATACGCTAATATAGTTTAGTAGTTTATGTTTATGATAATTGGTAATGCTGAGTAATTCACTCAGTTTTAAAATTAAAATTAGCACTTTATTGTCATTATATTCATTTACACTGGGCAAAGGCCAACTTATGACAATGATTTCATATTTCATGATAAACATTTCATCATGTTATAAATTGGTAAATATGTTTGTGATCTTGCTTATGTGAATTTCTTTGGAAAAACTTGCAACCCTAAATGGTTAATAAGTCATATACATAGCAGTAAAGTACACACAAACCACAGTCCTTTCCTAATGCTGCTGCTTTATGTGAGTACCCTACCACTAGAAATGCGCAGAAGAAAGCACATACACCACACAATGACTCACAACTTGTAAAAAAACAAAAGAATTGTGGAAACTTTCTTTGTCATTCCTACATGCTTTTTTAGTGGTAGCACTGTTCCTAACTTGTTTATATTGCCGAGAAGACACCGCTCTCAATCGGTATATGATCTGACATGCCCACTCACTTCTGATCAGGTTTTTTGGTATAAATAATTTGAACAATTTCATGCTTCCTGAATATACAATTGTTAAATGCTTGTTAAATTGGATTTTAGTAAAAGAGCTAATTGTGGTAGGCGCCATTTTGTTGTATACCCTTAGAATAAAGGTTTCCTCAAAGCTAGTTCAGAAATCCAGAACAGAGTTCACATAAGAACTACCTACAAAACCAGGAAGGCTGAAGGAACTCTACCACATGCTTCCTCTGAGACACATGAATCTAGCCAGCCACATCTTTACAAGCTGCTGCTGATGCTGCGTCACAGGGCGGCATAAAACCCTCTTCCTCTTCTGCATTCAGAAACACCCTCTTGTCATTGTGATGGACATGGAGAGAGAGTGTCCCATCGCTGCCAAAGACCATTTGAAAAACTGCTTTTTATGTGACCTTTATATAATTAAGGATTCTAAGCACACCAAAAAATGCTGGATAGCTAGACTACCATTTATTCTAAGAGGCATTTATTTTTCTCCTGAAACAGTTTTTAACGGCTTGCTCCCACTCTTGGGGCCACCATTTCTATATCTGGTGCAGGTTTTTAAGCCGGATACACTTCCTGATGCAACCCTCCCATTAACCGGACTTGGCACAATGTGTGTGCATTGCACCCCTCCTAGTTAGGTGTAAATTATATTTGAACTCTCAGGTTTGAGTCTGCTATCATGCCTCAAGCTGGCATCATTTCAGCATTTCAGCATGCGTCGTTTACCATGAAAACACTTGTAACAGATTTCAATCAGAAAATTTGAATGAAAGAAATGATGAAGGCGTCAAACTTGACTGTGTACAAGGAAGTTTTATTACACAGAAAAGCCAACTTGTAATGGCAGAGAAATATTGCCATTGCTGATCATACAAACGAACAAATCTTTCAGAGGAAGTCATTTATTAGAGGTCAAACTTGTTTGTCTTCCTGCATTCAAAACAGTGTTATTTTACTGTGAGTGCTGCTGAAGACATCCATCATGCCTAATTTATGTATACCAAGCTTCCTAAAATAGATCTGTGGAAATGAAGCAGATGTGCAGCACTATGAGTGTCTCGGTGGCTTGAACACAGCAAGTTTGCTTGATTCAGATCTTTCCTGACTGAAGGTCGAAATGAAACCTAATGGCCTGCTGATTTAGCCTTATGAAAACAAATGTGTGTTTGCTTTGGGTTACTCCTTTTCTCAGCTTTAGTCAAATTAATGATAACATGAAGCCTAAACATGTACGTGTTCTGGGGCTTTCTGTCCCCAGCAGGAGGATATTTACTTCCCAGTGAAGGACTCTACAGGGAGTCCACTAAAGCAAATCAGTCATGTCATTAAAATAATATACAGTGTGCTGGAGATGAGTATGCTGTGTACCAGATCAGCAGATGGTTCTGTGGGATTTGAGTTATATCTGCATTCTATATGTTCTGTTCTGCTTTATTTGTTTCTTTAATTTTTATTTTTTTTGCAAGATTGGCAGTTTTATTAGGCATTTTATTTAGTTTATTCAGGCATTTCCACCAACTTTTCTGGTCCCCACAGGCTGACATATCTAAAATGTTCAACCTCTGATCTAATTATTACCACAGTATCACAGAGTGTGCTGTAATCCAATGCTGCATTAAATACCAAATCATGCAAAACTGTGTAGTTATATCCAGCAAAATGGCTATTCATAAAGAGGTTAGCATGGATCTTAATTGCTGTACTTTATTTTACTGCCTCCCCTTTTCCTCCTTCGTCTCCCTGAATAAATCACTTCATTCAAATGTCTTGTGACTTGTGTGTAAAATGGATCCAAGCTACTTCATTCAATAGCTGTTTGCTTGTGTTGTACATAAAGGATCACTTAGAACCCATTTCACACAGAGTTTAGTCTGATTAGGCTGTTTTCCATGATAACCCAAACAGCTCTGTTTCAATTACCATAAAGTGCAATAGAGACAGGAGTCTAGCTTTGTGAGATGAGATTTGGGTTTATTGTGTATAACAAAGGGCAGCATGGCGGCTCAGTAGATAGCACCGTCACCACATAGCAAAAAGGTTCAATACCCAGGTGGTCTGCATGTCCTCTTCGTGTTTATGTGGGAAAATTACTACAAAACTACAAAATTGGCCATGATTGTGCTTGATGTTGGCTGGAGAGGGATCGGATCTGCCGGGCCCCAAATGCTACTCCTGCCCTGGACGCATTAATACCTAGACACATTAAAACACTAGTCTCATAACCAATCAAGGTTATGGGACCAGTGACAGGATATACCAAGGTGTATATAAATACAAGGTGCTTAGAAATAATGTTTATGATTCATGGAATTGTATTAGACTGCTAAGAGTTGCATGGTCTGGTGAAACATACAAAGTACACTATAGTGCTACCCCAACCCGAAGTACTTACTAATTCGTTGGTTTACTAATTATTTTATTAATAGGTTAGAGGATGGGCTTAACTCACTATGGAGTGACTGTAGTTTATAACGGATAAACAGTCTACAGCACAAACAGTGCATTCTTTGAATCATAACAGAGCTATACCATATTCTGTCCATGAGTTGGTGTTCTGTGTGTCACATTCCCATGAATTTGAAGTTGAAAGGCGGTTTAAACTTCCATGCTGTTATTATACCGTATGTGCATGTGTACATTTACATTCACTGCCATAAACATTTAGAAAAATATGTGCTAGCTTTAATTGTATTTCACTTTGTTAGCATTGAACTACCATCACAAAACTTTCTAAAAACAGAACAATTTATCTGTGGTCTCTTTGGTGTTTTGTCTACAGTAATTTAGTAAGCTGTTTGTCCAATGCTTGGACCCATAGATAACTGCTTAAGGCTCTATTGGAGTATTGAGGTTATGAACAAGATAAGCATTTTTTGGAGCCAGAATGATCTAAAGATTAAAATATTGTGTTTGATATACAATCTGGTTTTTCCCAAATGACAGATCAGTGGAGGAGTTCAGGCAAACACTCAATACTTGATTACTATCATTTGCTGGAAGTGGACACTAACAGAGGCCGACCTCTGCATAAGTTCAGTTCCATTTGACGTAATAGTTTAAACACACTTAATCATTCCTGTTAGCTAAAACACAAGAAATGCTTAAGAAGTGTATATCTAAATAATCAAGTCAGTGACTCAATACTTTCGTCAGTCTCTGGCCAAAATTACATCATTTGCGTTCTGTCTTTTGTAGGAGATCATCTAAGAAAAAGGCCCCCCTGCCTCCAGCCGTGGTGCATGGTCTGTGCGTATCATCTCATGCCCCTGCTGTAACCAACACTGCCATGGAGCAGAAGGAGAACCTGCTGGAGCAAGAGCTGCTACTGACAGTGGTGCTGCCTGAAGGTGTGGAGAAGACCACAATGGTGCATGGCAGGTGAGTCAATCTAACAGTCCTGTATATTCATGCTTTGTTGACCAGATGCCCACTGCAACAAGTAATACAATCCAGCATCTGCATAGGAATTGATAAAGTGCAAACTGAATATACAGAATTGAGAAATGCTATAGTGGTGTTGAGCTGTTTATGTTGTGCTTAAGTTTCTCAGGTTCTCCTTACTTGTTTCCTTACAGCTTCAAATGGTCTGTCACTGATAAAGCATGTATGGATGATTTCTGTAGCATAGTTGGTATAGTGCAGCTGATTAGTCATGTGCTGATCAATGTGCATTAAGGATATTTGTGCTGTTATAGATATTTGTGGTTACAGAAGTAGATTTATCTACTAGGTTGGAGTGATCCTGTTTTTCCTTGTTCATCATTTACATTTTAGATAAAACTTTCTGATTAATGATTAAGTGACTAAGATCAATTATGAATCAATTCAATCTTGAAACAATATTTTTACTTACTCATATTGTGGCCTTTTAAACAAAACCTATAATATTTAATATGTCAAATATATTTACACACTAAAAATCCCACTGAACCACACACATCTTTGGGTTATAGGAAACATAGTGGCTAAAATGTTTTTTTGATTGCCTTGATATGCACTAAATCTGACCATGTATAGCCAGGAAAAGTGGCATTTTGCGTTTAAAGAAACCACATGAGAGTGAAACAGTCATTCTGATGCAATCGCACATACATGTGCTGTACAAGCCAAAAGTTTGGACACACCTTCTCATTCAATGCATTTTCTTTATTTTCATGACTATTTACATTGTAGATTCTCACT
>JAOTRJ010000051.1:17398099-17414866 GCA_028564905.1 Leptodoras praelongus | reverse complement strand
GATGCCTTCAGTGAGAATCTACAATGTAAATAGTCATGAAAATAAGGAAAACGCATTGAATGAGAAGGTGTGTCCAACTTTTGGCCTGTACTGTGTGTGCGAGTTTTGCAGTAAGATAGAAGTGCCTTTTTTAATGGACTTGACTTATAGTCACTGACCATTTCCCACAAGTGTGTAGTAAACTCACCCATTACTCTCCTCTACAGAAAATAATGTCATGTGTGCTGTTTTTTGTTATTTTTTTTTACTCCTACAGTTTTGTTCACAACACATTGGCCCTGAACAAGGCCACAGTGCATGTGGAGTTCTAACATTTTAAAAGACTAATAACTATTGCAAACATTCACAGATGAAGTATGAATTAAAATAATTGCTTTGCAAAGTTGCACATAATGCTACACATTGTAATCAGAACGGAATACTGTGGCAGTGTAAGAGCATATAAAAAAGAGTACATTGTTGTATTATATGGGTCTGTGAGATAATTGCGATAATTATGAAGCTTAGCAACTGTTATAGAACTGCTTTCAGTGGCAGCTCATCCACAGGGGTTCAGTAAATGTTAATCTTCATTCACAGCTCCATGCATTTTATATTTCATTGCAGTACTAATGATCAATTTAAAGTGACCAATGATTTAAAAAATGATTTTTTTCCTTGTCAATATTCTCATTGCTGTACCTACTTGTAGCTCCCATACAGTTATTTTATTGCACCTACTGGCTTAAAATGGGAATTGCATACACTAGTAGAGGCCCACAGAGGTAGGAATTGCCAAGATTATTTGCAAATAATCAGAATTAAAGCTAATAAGTTTATATAAGTAAAAGGCAATGTATAAGTACAGACGATTTGTCTATAATGCAGAACCGCACACAGCGAGTGCTAACATAGGACATAGGAGAGGAAATCATAGCTGTTCCAATATTCAGTATAACAGCATGATTGCAAGTGTGATGTTGCTATAACACAACTTTTCTATTAATGACAATTAATAGTGAGTAAATGATATTTCCGATAGCTTATTTTGGTGTAGTTTCAGGTCTTTTGTGTGGTTTTGAGATGCAGTTGGGTGGAATTTTGGATTTTCTTTCTGAAACATGGCAACCCTGGTTAATGATATTAGCTTTTGGCAATAGTGATGGGACACACCCCCTGCTGAGACTGTATGTATACTGTATGACTGAATCTTGTTGACTCTCAGCTGTCTATTTTGGAGTTGTTATAAAAATTGCTAAAACTAGCCTCAACTAGCCTCTCAAATTTGAATCAAATTGCCCCCAGGAGACAGAGGTCAGAGTCTAAGAAAGCATTTCTGCAGATATTTTTTCAGTGCAGATTATTGAAGAGTTGCATCTTTCATCATAATTTCTGAAAACTGAGCTTGAGCACTTTCCTTGTGACCTACCAAGGAAAAATTTATTTCACCATCCTGCAGTCAGTACAGAGAGGAATCTTGTACAACCAAAAGTCAGCATCTGTGCGTGGCTACACTGACCCACACAGGTACCCTCTATGTTTACTCCCAAGTGGTCTGTATTGACGTTTGGTTTTAAGGACATAAGTGAGATCATTAAGGTCACCAGTACATTACATCAGCATTAAAGCAGCTGAAATTGCTGCCCTTCTGAGTCAGATGGGTGGTGCTGCACAGTGCTGGAAAATGGAAATAGCTTTCAAACAGTGATATTACACTACAGCAACATAGTAATCAACATTCAGTGTGTTTTTTTTAATCTTTTTATTTTATCTTCTTCAGGACTGCCTTTTAAATGGCCCAGAGTGATCAGCCTTCATTAGCAGTGCGCAGCTTTCTCCTTTGCCAATTGATGGTGCTATTGTCTTTGTAGAGTTCTTGGCATTACGAAAATTGCAGAAAATCCAATTAGGTGAAAAGCAAAACACTTCAGTGGTTTTTATTAAAGCAAATTCACTAGCATGCTGGTGCTGTTCTAGGCTCAAACTGAAACCCGGATGAATTCAGAAGGATTAAATAGCAAATTCCTCTTAGTCTATCTCTAATGCTAATAGTGTCCCCAGCCTTTCCTTTCTCAGGGTTTGACTGTAACTGCTATACATTTCCAAATGTGTCTCAAATTCTGGCATTCCAGAAGCAGTTGGAACGCATCAGGTAGCTCATTCTGTGTCACTAAAGGATTTTCCACACTGAGTATGCTCCTGTATGGCAGAAACATTCCTGCCCTTACAGCAGTGTATGCAGCATATACTGTATCTATACTAGTACATCTCAGAAAATTTGAATATAGTGGGAAAAGTTCATTTTTTCATAATTTAATTTGAAAAAGGTAAACTGTCATATTTTACATTTTATATACATTACTTATGAAGTGACATGTTTCTAGCCTTTTTGATCCTTATGCCTTACAGCTCAGAAATCCAGTATCTCAAACAATATATATATATGTATATCTCAGCACACACAACCACAATCATGGGGCAGACTGGGAGAAGATGATCATCAACACCCTCCACAAGGTCATTGCTGAAGATCATTTGAGATACTGGATTTCTGCTTTTCATGAGCTGCCATAATGCCATAATGATCAAAATAAAAAAGCTTGAAATATGTCTCTTGACATGCAGTGAATATAATGACAGTTTACCTTTTTCAAATTAAATTATGAAAAAAACTATATTCAACATTTTTTGAGATACACTAGTATATACACCGATCAGGCATAACATTACGACCATCTCCTTTTGTCTACACTCTACATTGTCCATTTTCTCAGTTCCACTTACCATATAGCTGCACTTTATAATTCTACATACATTCCCAAGTCCCGACTGAGTAGTTTGATTGCACAAGAGGCTTTCCATGAGCGATGATATTAGGTATAACAGTACTGGGTAACCGTTAATTAGACTACATTAAATTTTCACTGCAAAAGATGAACATATTTCCACAAATAATATTTGAGTAATATGTATAAAATGTAATGTATTAAATTGATTATAATCTTTTCCGCAGTAACATGTAGCTCTACACAAAGTAGCAAGTTAGTGGGGAGGGGGATATATGTGGCTTGGCAAGCAAGTATTTATGTTGAAAGAGCTCAGTAAATGAAACAATCATTGTTGCTTATCATTGTTGCTTAACTAATAAATGGCACTTGTAGAACTGTACAAGCAATATCACACTCAAGGTCATGCCGTTATACTGAATATCCGCACAGCTTTGATTAACAGCCCTGCCGATATTCAGTATAACACTCCCTCTGTTGTAATATTGCTCATATACACTGATCAGCCTTAACATTTAAAACCACTGACCAGTGAAGTGAATAAAATTGATCGTTTTTTACAATAACATCTGTCAAGGCGTGGGTTATACTATACAAAGTTGCAATACAAAGTTGTTGTATTGGAAGCGAGAAAAATGGACAAAAGCGTAAAGAACTGCACAGCTTTGACAAGGGCCAAATTGTGATGGCTATATAACTGTATATATGATTATCTCCAAAATAGCAGGTCTTGTGTGCCATTTTCCCAGTATGCAGTGGTTAGTACCCACCAAAAGCCATTCAAAAAGGGCAACAGGTGAACCGGTGACAGGGTCATGGGCAGCCAGGCTTACTGATGCACATGGGGACTGAAGACTAACCCATCTGGTCTGTTCTCACAGAAGAACTGCTGTACCTTCAATTGTTCCCTTAGAATGAAGCGTCACGTCACTGCAACTCAATACACCATTCTTTTGACTGATCACTTTAACCTAGAATGAAACCATTCTATCCTGATGAGCAGGGAAGAGTCTGCACACACCCACAGGGAACAAGCAGCCCACTGAATGGTTTAATGAAAATACAAATTATGTAAATCATGTGCTATGACCTTCACAATTATGAGATCTCATTCAAGGAGAGATTTTGGAGGCATGTGTAACACAGCACTCTCCACCAACATCATCAAAACACCTGATGAAGGAATAGTGTTCATCACTCCAGTTCAATTCAAAGACTTGAACCTATACTAGGACACACTGACACTGTTCTGGTGGATTATGCCAGCCCAATACCTACTGTAACTAACACACTTTACATGGGCTTTTCCTTTAATTTGTCCCCCAAGCTTATTCACCCGAAACTGTTGACTTAAATGCTAACCATTTAATCCTTTAAATTCCCAGCTAATCATTCAATAATTTATCTTAAAGAATGTTATCCAGTCACTGGTATGTTTTATTTACTAAGTACATTGAACCTATTAGAAGAAAGCTATGCTATATATATGTGCTATGTAGCTATGTAGGAATGTAAGTCTGTGAGTTTAAGGGGTTTAAGAATGTTTTTGAGATAAACAGGATAGTATTTTGGTTAAAACCCAGCGGCTTCATAGCATTTGGTTATTTCTCCTGGTGTGATATTGTTCATGCAAATGAATGAACACTTTCAGAGAACAAACACTGTGCTTGTTTTTAGTTTCAGATGCACAGTGCCTTATATGTTGTTGAATATAGTGGTCAAATTGGCTGCTTCACCTCCGACACTATATTTTTACATTTTATTTGAAATTTTGACTTTTGAATTTTGAATTTAGTTATTTACAGTGTGACACCAGTGTCATTTGTAGGGAAGGGTGGGGTAAGCCTAGCTGCAGACTATTAGCTATTTTCTCCATAGCTATATTAGTCAGCTTAGTCTTTTGTCCATAGCTGTACTTGCTGTAGGCTGTTTTATGTCTCTGTGTTTATTGGTGTTGGTCAGGGATAATGCTTTACATGGAGTTTTTAAAAAATAATGTACAGTTTTCCAATAGCTATGCTTATTATTTAATAAGATGGATGGCAGCGGTGCTTCGTATTGTCTTGAACACACAGACTTCTGAAAATTTGCCTCCGCAACAGCTCCATCCAGTGGAGATAATGTATTTGGAGCAAAGATTTATCTTATGAAATGGCTAAGTTTATTTTTTGTGTAAAAGTCTTATCTTTCTGTGTTTATAGTAAGCCCATGATCGACCTACTCGTAATGCTGTGTGCAAAGTACCATCTGAACCCATCAGGCCACACCATTGAGCTAATCTCTACCACCAAGAACCACATTAAATTCAAGCCCAGTGCTCTTATTGGATCTCTGGAGGCTGAGAAAGTTCTGCTCAAACCAAAAGGCATGGAGGACACGAACAAGAAGACTGGTCCACAAATGCCAGAGGTGAAGTTGTTACCTCTAGTTGTTACTCAAAGCTGTTACTGCACTTATAGCAGTTATTGTATTCCCTATGTCTTGTTTTTCTCTGGTTTGTGTAGCTTAGGAATACTTGGGTTCTGGGACTTATAACATCTAATAGGTAGTACATGGCTAAAATTCTAGCAATATCATAGCTCAAACTAACTTGAATTCAGGTCTACCAGCCTTAGGATTGGATATTCCAAGTTAATGACTAAGCACTCTTGTAAGTCGCTCTGGATAAGAGTGTCTGCTAAATGCCATAAATGTAAATGTAAGTTCAGGTCTTTAATTAGGTCCTTAAAATGTAGAATTTTAAATGTAGAATTCTGTAAACTTCTGAATTTCTGATTTATTGAAAGTCTCATTTCATTTAGGCTCCGTCTCACTTTCTCTTTTTTACTTCTTTTAATAACTTACTCACATCTGTCTCCCCCAGGCTACTGTGCGTCTTGTAATAAACTATAAAAGGACCCAGAAGACCATTTTGCGAGTGAACCCTAAGCTCGCACTGCAGGAGCTGCTGCCCGCTATCTGTGAGAAATGTGAATTTGATGTGCAGAGCACTGTGCTGCTACAGAACGTGCACTCACAGGAACCTTTGGACCTGAACAACTCCCTTACTGACCTCGGCCTCAGGGAGCTCTACGCCAGAGACACACGGGGTAATGACAATAACAAATAATAAAACAAGGCTTATTAGAAATCCAGCTGGCTCTAACTGCTCAGAGGTTTATTCGCTTCCTTAAAGTTAAGTCTTCTACAGTAGCTGACTGTCACTGCCATTTTATTAACTTGGCTTTCTGTAATCTCTGAACAGTTATCAGTCCAACAGATTGCCCTCCATCACCAACTCATTCAGGTAGGAGTCACTATCAGCTGTCATGTCATTTCAGTTATGGCTGCATGATATACACTATCTAACCTTTTGTATTCCTGTTATATTCCTGCACATATGGCATGTCTTGTAGTATATTCAAACATATAGTCAAACTCTTGATGTGACGTAGGGTGGTGGGTAGCAGTGTTGCCTCACAGCAAGGAGGTCCTGGGTTCGATACCCAGGTGGGAGCGGTCTGGGTCCTTTCTGTGTGCAGTCTGCATGTCCGCCCTGTGTTTATGTAGGTCTTGCTCTGGGTACTATCTTTTCCTCCCACAGTCCAAAGACATGCATGTTAGGTGAATTGGGTATACAAAAAATTGCCCCATGACTGTGTTTGAAAGTTGAACTTGTGTACTGATGAAAGAACTTGTGTATAGATGTTGTGTTTGTCATGTGTGGCCAATGATGATATGTGGCTGAAATGATGTTAAAAATCAATAAACAAGCAAACATCTTGATGTGATATGGATTTACTGCTTATTGCATTTTGTTGCATGATGGCGAATGGCACAGTTAAGCAAAACATGCACAGAAACACTCATGGGGAACATCTGAGATTTGATCATAACCTGCTGTTACATGTAGTGACCTGCCAATATTTTGATAACAATTTAAAAAAGATGTATCCTGGAGTTTTTTACCACTAAAAACACATATATATTTCATATCCATTTATTAAAAACAGATGCTATTCAACCTGGCAAGGACAAACACCAGAAAGAAAAAGAAAATAAAGGACTGTTCGGCATATTCAGAAGAGGAAGCAAGAAGAAACCTGATCAGGTGGGTGCTGATTTAAAGCACATCAGTAGGTGGTAAATTGCTTAGCAGTTAAATGGTATAAAACATTGTCCAGGTTATTCTTCCTGAATATTTATGAGTGTACTGAGAGGGAAAACAGCATTTCCAAAGCTAATTTGTTTGCCATTGCAATTCAATTCAGGTACGATGGAGTAAATGTTTGTTTTTGGTGTTCTTTAAACTTTGCATGAAGCAGCCCTGAGCTTTCCTATTGGTTAGTGGTCATGCTTGTCCTTGTACCCAAATTCAGGATTTTGCTGAATAGAAACTGGTCTCAAGTCCCTGCTATTCAGGCGTGTTGGTATGTGATTGTCTGCAAGGCTGTGAAAGTCAGGAAATTGTTTGCTATTTTGAACTTTTTTTTTTTAAGGCATCTACTGTGAGTGCACCAGCATCCCCAAACAACAGGAAAGCAAGACCTGTGAGCATGAGTTCACTCAGCGTGCATTCCCCAACGTACGACTCGAACACTATGCCGTCTGACACACCGAAGAAGAGACGGGCCCCTCTGCCCCCACACATGAAGCCCTCTGACCTCAGCCATCAGCACAGCAACTCCCAAACAAGCAGTCATCCTGATGGCAACCAGGTATGCAATGCTTATGTTACACTTCTCTTTAGATTTATACTTCACGTTAGAGCAAATTCTGAGCTCTTAGTTACTAATGATATATTGGGGTGTGTGCTATGGTCTTCAGGTTCATGTTTTTGTCATTTTCAAAGCTTATTTATATACTGCACACAATACTTATATATATAACCCTCACATATGTTACACATAAAACTGAATTAAGTTCATTTAAATAAACACTTAGATGAAATGATCAGCTAATTCAGATCTTTTCAGTTTATACTGAGTGACAGCAGTCAGTTTCTGGAGTAACTTTCTCTGGATTGTGAAGGTTGCAGCATCTCTGAGTCGAAGTTCCTCTACCGAGTCGTCTCTAAAGAGGAGTAAGAGGAAGGCCCCTCCACCCCCTACCTCCTCCAGCAGCCCTTCAGTGACCCATGATGAAAAAATGCAGGATACAACTGTAACAGGTCAGTCTGCAGCCTTTGGCAGCTAGTAAACGCTTAGACATTTATTAAAGATGTAAAATCGTGTTTCTCCAGCTGTTGCCATACCCCGGTTGGTCATCTGTAACAGTAATGTAAACATCCTCTCAGCCAAAATGGAAACGTGGATAATCTGTAAAAACCTTAATTATTTTGTTAATCTTAGGTTTGACATTTAATCAGCTATTTTCATGGTAGCTAACTAGTCAGTAAACAGTTTTAAGGTTCTGACTTGGACAGAGATAAACAGCTGGACTTTGTCCTGCATGTAAACACAGCAAGACATGTAGCAGTGAATGAGATTGTTGACTCACTTATGTACATATTCTGCTTCCTAGTGGTCCGTTTGGGAAAGTACAGCTCTTTAAGTCTTATCTGTGCTTCTCTTTTCGGAGTTTGTGTATTTCTAAAAAAAAACACTTCTCTGTTTCTGTTTTTCACTGAAATATTAGAATTGATTTAATTTCATGAAAGTAAAGCTGTGGGACTGGGATATGGCTGCAGTACAATAGCTTCTGCACTAGATATGAGGGCATTGCTTGACAAATACACATAAACATACACACACATTCAAAACAGGTATAGCAACTGATCCAAGCTGAATATTTATAAAGAGTACTGAATGCCATGGCATTTCTTCAATAGCAGTCTGGCACAGGTCCCTGTCGGGTCCCTGTACAGCGGCTGCAGTAGAATTGGGTGATGGAAAAAAAAAAAAAGAAGCTAAATTGAACTATAGTGCTGTAGTGAATGGCTGTGAAGAATAAACACACAGCCTTTTCTGTGTTATTTTCCACTTGAAAAGAAGGTCAACTCTAATCAAACTCAACAGTTTGACCAGTCATTCTTTTCTTTTATTGGTTAACTGACAATAACTTTTATTCCCTTGATACCACAGCAATTTGTCAAGACTAACATTAAAAAAACATCTATTAAAGGATTACAGATTTTATCCATTTAAAGTTACTGTGTACTATTTAAATTGTTAATTACTACCTCTACTAATGGTAAAACTCACCGTAGCAGCACTTTTAACACATTTTAATATCTTTATGTGACACATCCAGTATTCAAGTGAATTAGTTGTTACTGTCTAAAAAAGTATTTGAATGAACATGCTAATGGAAACCTTACATCCAGAACTGATACATGCTGTATAGTGAAGTGGAGCATGTCAGCAAACGTGAGATTTCTTACTGTTTTTTGAACAGTTACATAATCAAATTGCAGCATCATCAAATTTTAATTACTGCTCTGAGCCACAGGCTTTAATCTTAGAAGTATGAGTCTATGTTTGTATTTTGTAATTTAATATATTTTGAGGATTAACAGTGATACTTTGTGGAATTTAGTGATAACTTGGGCTCTCCTGCTGAATCTTGTTGCTCATGGCAAGATTCAATGCATTACTAAAGATCGGTACATTACTTATTATGGGATGTTTGTGTTTGGTGTGCGTCTCGGTAATAAGTTTCAGATAATTATTAAAAGACAGTTTTTCGTGACTGCTAGTTTTTGCACTTGAAAGCAGACATGACTTTACAGTCTGTCCAGAAGGGGGTGTAAGACAGACTTGCTGTTTGCTTGCTGCTGCTTCTTAACCTCATGTGGCGGCGTATTCATCTTTTATTTAATTAAACTCGAATTATATGCTAATGTGAGTGCTTGTATTTTTTTTTCCACATGGTATCTTTATCTCGTTATCGTTTGTGTAAATGCTTGTCTTTCATGGCTTGTGTAATTGTATAGATTATTCAAGGTTTTTAATTGTGGAATTATTTCAGTTTTTATTGACTTTTATTAATCAATATCTTTTTCACTTGTTGCATTAGGGGGCAGGAAGGGTGAGGCGTCATAGTGTTTTATTTATAGGTCTATAGTTTAGATATATTATTATATTACAATTATTATTATATGCGCTATATACTGTATGTTTGTGTGATGTATAGGACCAAATGGTACGGCAAATATTAGCAACAACAAAGACCACAGCTTTCAATTTTACAGTCATCATCCATCTCTCATCCTCTGCATCAGTCTCACACCCCAGACTCACCACCACAAAAAAGTCACTATTTCCTCTTTATTTTCACTGACTGCAATTATATTTTAACAGAAAATTAATATTGCATTTTAAAATATTTTAAAAATAAGATTGAATAATACAAAACATTTATTTAGCTTTATTGTGATATTTGTGTTAAGACTTCAGGCTTCATTAAAATTGATTAAATTTACTCTCTAGTCTCTAGACATACACCGATCAGGCATAGCATTATGACCACCTCCTTTTTTCTACACTCATTGTAGATATACTCATACTATATGAGTGGTTCTACAAGTACATACTGTAGTCCATACTACTTCTCTATTTTGTTAGTTCTCTACTGGTCAGGACTATTTGAGTATGATCAGGTACTATTTGGGTGGTGGATCGTTCTCAGCACTGCAGTGACACTGATGTGGTGGTGGTGTGTTGTACTGGTGTGAGTGGATCAGATACAGCAGTGCTGCTGGAGTTTTTAAACACTGTGTTCACTTACTGTGAACTCTATGAGAGACATCCACCATATTGCTCCACCCTGTAGATGTAAAGTCAGAGACTGTAGCTCAACTGTTGCACAGTTCTCAAACTCAAACTTGCACAGTTTGTGTTAGTCATCCTCTACTCCTTCATCAGTGCTCACAGGAGGCTGCCTACAGAATGCTGGTGACTGGGCATTTTTGGTTGGTGGACTATTTTCAGTCCAGCAGTGACACTAAGATGTTTAAAAACTCCAGCAGCACTGCTGTGTCTGATCCACTCACACCAGTAGAACACTAACACACTAACCACCACATCAGTGTCACTGCAGTGCTGAGAATGATCCAAATAAATATTTCTTAATCACATTGTATCAGAAAGAATATTTTAATCTCTCCCAAAACCTGGAGAACAGGTTCAAACTCCTCCAATCTCAATATAGTCTAGGTGAAATTGAAAATATACTCTACGTACATAGCCACTTGAGTGTACCTGTAGGTCTAAGTTATAAACATTCTGAAGCAGCTGAAAGATAGTTAAAAGTGGTGTTGCATACTGCTGGCAACAAAAAATGTGAATTTGTTTACAGGTTGCATTTCACTGCTTCAGAATGTATTGCACTACTCTGTTTAACACACTAGGCTTATGCCTTTGTTGGTGAAGGTTGGTCAGGGTTATGTGTTTGCTGGTGCTTCTGAAAGGCTGTGCTTTGAGATTTGACAAGCTGACAGCTTATACAGTTAATAGTCAGAAATGCAGTTAGAATGTGATTTTAATGGGTGCTCATCAGTACACTTAGATGCACCCATGAACTACGTGTGAGAAAATCTGTCCTCTCACAAAGCCAATTTTACAAAGCCACTATATATTTTTTCAGGAAACACAAGTGTGTGTCATCTAGAGAGGTAGCCAAACAAGGGCTCTCATTGTAAACATAAAGGTTTTACTTTTCAAAATGCCTTGAATACCCAGGGCCCCAGTTCCAAAAAGTTCTCATAAAAATGCATTGTTTTGCTTAGATGTGATAGCAAGTCTTAAGTGTCTGCAGGGGTGAAAGGGGGCTTTTAGGGAGTAATTGCACCCTAATCAGGGATGTGAATCTACACAGACTCGGCTCATCATTCATAACCACAAGAAAGCAGCCACTTGAGACAGGAGAGAACCTTCACTGAGTTTGCTTTCTTCTATGTATGTCTTTTAAAAACTGTTGCAACTTTCTTTCTGCAATACAATGTTTTATGCCTCAGTTTGCACTTTTTGTGTTTGTGCACTGCATTTTTTAATACCCTTTTGCCAATATATTAGAGGCAAAATGATATTTACAGTAGAGTACTTCAGCAGTAGGTTTGAAGGTTCAGTAAAAAAGTGTTTGCAATGTTTGGAATAATCTCTGAGTGCTTGTGTCTCCAGCACTGTCTCGTTCCCCTGCTGACAGCAATAATCAACGTCACAGAGGAGAAGAGGCAGGCATGGAGAAAGGCGATGAAAAAAGGGGGATGGAGTGCAAAAAGATAGATAGATAAAAAGAAAATTAAGATATATCGGTTGTGAAATGATAGAAAAAAATGCAAGAGAAAAAGAAAATTAGTCAAATAAGTAATTAGTAAGAAAGGAAAAAGAAGAGCCTAGATTATGATTGCTTCTATCTATATCCATGGCACTCCAGAACGAGAGAGAGAAGGGGGGGTCACAGAGCGCTCTATCTCTAGAGATAGGCTTTCTCTTTGAATACTGCTTCTGCACTCCAGTCCCCAGCGACAGCCCTTGAAGTGCTGAATGTAGCGGCTGGCACAGCGAAGTGAGATGTCTTAATTAAGAGCGATCCACTCACTGAAGAACTGTGTGGTACAGCAGCACTCTGGCCTGGCTGCTCCACATTCTCACACTAATACTACTCCATCAGCCCATTATGTAACTTACTCCTGGACACTGCCGAGGAGAAGAATACAGATCTCTTTATTAACCCATACTGCAAATGGCCACTAGGCCTGCTGTGAAAATGAAGCAGATAGAGAATCATCCAAGTGTTAATTGTGACAAAGATCCAAAGTTAATGAGCACATTAGTACCAATACATAACCTGGAGCCCTTGTCTCCGTTTCAAGTGAAAGCAGCTTTTCATGCACTTTTAATGATCAGATCAAGTGCCTGCAAGCGTAAAGCAGAAACCTAAAGAGGAGCCACGGCTCAAAAAAAGAAAAAAAGTTACTCTTTTGCTAGAGAGTCTAATCATTTTTGCCACTAGACACGGCCAAGTAGCAGACTTTACAAGTAGCAGTAATCTCACAGGAGGAGACATTTGACTGACATTGCAGTCACCCACCCATGTTTACTCACCATGTTTACTCAAACAACACTTGAATAACTTTTAAAAAAGTAAGGCAGTTTCTTTACCTTGCTCAAAAGAGCTCATTGTGTCAGTGTTTAAATGTTTGTTTTCACGTCACAATCTGGTGTATAGAAGTGCAAATACACTAGAGAATGTAGAGCCGATCATATTGAAACCTGCAGTGAAAGGTTCTGCAGCTTATGGTCAGCTGAGTATACAAAAGACTTCAGACGCTGTGTGAGCAGAGTGTCTGAGTATGTGACTTCCAAATATGGGAACTCGAGTTTAGCGAATTGGACCCAAGTCGCTTTTAAGTTGCACATGTCCTCAAAAGACTTAGATGAGAGATTTAAAAAGATTTAAGCCCTCAGAGACTTTAGACTTGACTCAGATTCAAGACTTGGACTTGAATTGGACTTGCAAAAATGACTTGTGATCTCTGTTGCCTACTTCTTATTATGTTGGATAGTGCAGATTATATAAGAAACTATAGCATGTGGCAAATTATGGGTTCTTGGCAGAGGTGGTGAGAGTATGTTAAATTAATGCTGTCTTGAGTGTATTCCATTACAAAGGGTGGTACCATCTATTATGTCTATAATGCTGCAATTATCTTAATCCTGGTATCTTTAGAATATTTGGATTATTATGTCATTATAATATTTAATTTAGTTTAGTAGTTAATAGTTTAGTTTAGTTTAAATTTAGTAAAGAACTATTCTATTTATTTAGTTTAATATTCTTAATCCTTATCTGGCATTCTTGGAGAGGAGCAAAGAAAGAATTTAATTGTATATGGAAACCTGTTTCCTTCCTGTGCAAATGACAATAAACTCTTTGAATCTTGAATCTTTGAATCTTAATGCAATGTTGCAGGTTTGCCAATGACTCCCGAGGAAATTCAAGAAAATGAGGAGTCTTCTATGGTCCCAGATGCCCCTGTGGTCCCTGTAAGCTCCAGTCCTGAGAGCTTGAGTCCTCTGCCAGAACTTCTCGAAGATGACAGCAGCATCAACCTCTCTATCGATGTGTCTCTGGACTCTGGTCGAGTAGAAACTGCCTCCCCAACTCAGGATTCAGAGATGGAAAGTGTAGCTCCACCAACCAAGAGCCCACAAGAAGTTTCATCTGATCTGACCACAGATGGCAAGTACGACAGTTTTGAGGAGAAAGAAAATAAGGCTGTTTTCTATTTATGTATTTATTTACTTTAAAAACTTGGTAGGTTTGATTTTTGTGTTTCTAAACCTTCACATGATTTTTGTCCTGACAGACTAGCTGTGGACGCTGTGGTGAAAAGAAATCAGCCTGAGGCTGATTCCAGTGCTCAATTACAGTCTACAAACAATGGTGTGTTGAGTTTCCATATTCTTTTTTTTCTTAGGTATTTTTTACACCACTCACATACAGACACATAGTAAGATGTGTAAAAGCATATGCATAATGCACATCACTTTTTTGGGAGTAACTTGGTTAAAGTTAAGTGCTTATAAAGTGGGGATTTTTGTGGTCAGACTGCTCACATTTCTTTATTTTCCTCCTCTTCTGTAGCCACTGTTGACGAGAGGACTGAAATGACATGTTTAACTGCTGAATGTTCTACAGCAGTGAAGGCAGAGAGCAGTGCACCGGTGGATGGAAGGCAGAGTTCTGTACACATAGTCGCACACACCCAGCGAGCAGAGCCACAGGCTCCTCCTAAGCCCAGCTATGCAGCAGCTGCAGTGCAAACAACACCGAATGCTTCATCCATTACAAGCAATGCAAGACAGATACACACTGAAGTTCAAACAGAGACATACAGCTCTACTGAGGCTACACCCACCCCGGAGTCAATTGTTTGTCCGTCTGTAATTTTAGAGAGCCCAAAAAGAGACATGGCCACATCGACAGAAGAGCCCCAAGCCAATGAAATTCACAGAACTTCTACCCAAAGCTTTGATATTCAAACAGCCACATACACTCACCTCCCTGAAAGCCCAAAATCCACTCAGACTCCCAGTCCTGAAAACGAAAAGTTGACACAGACTTCATCTGTATCTAAACATGGAAGATTACAGTACCTTGTTGCCTCCGAGCCTAAGCCTAAACCGTCAAATGAACTCACCCGTGAATACATCCCAAAAGTAGGCATGACCACCTACACCATCGTGCCTCCAAAGTCCTTGGACAAGCTGCGCTTCTTTGAAGTGGAACTGACGCTTGAGTCTCCCAGTGTTCCTGGAGTTCAAGAAGTGAATGTGGAGCCTTTAAGTCAAGAAAATACAGCAACATCACCAGCAGCAGCAGCATCTCCCACTAAGTTTGAGTGCAGGTCTGGCAGTGCCAGTGATCTCTCTCCATCTGTTTCCCCAACTGTAGGTTCTCCTTCAGAGTCTTCTTCTATCCTTCAGGCCAAGGAAAAGAAAGTTCCACCTGCAACCAGGCCCAAACCAGCTTCTTTCCGCTTACCACAGCACAAAAAAACCCCTGGAAGTTATGTCAGCTCAGCAGTAGTGCGTAGTCTGAGTTTGAGTGAGGAGAAAGAGCCTCTAGGTAGCCCGCGTAGAGACAGTTTTCATGGGTTTATGCAGGAGACCTTCCCACCTCCCCCATCACCCATCCAGTGGGAGGAGATGACAAAGAGTAAAGACAAAGAGGAGCAGCACATTTCTCCACCAACATCTCCGCTGAAGCAGAAGGATATGGAGAAATCTAGTCCAGCTTCTTCAAGGAGAGAGAACGAAGTGTTTGGTGGATCAGCTCCTTCGATTTTGCCCCACCAAATGAGTTTACCCACTGCTGGTCTGTCTCTGGAGAAGCTGCAGAGTTTTGCAGCACCAAAGCCATACACCTCATCCACACCATCACGCTTTGCCCAGGCTGTCAATTCTGCAGTCAAGAGATCTCGTTCTCTTACCCACAATCCTCCTAGGTTATGCGGCCACAAGGTGCCTTTGGCAATGACTAGACGTTGTCCAATCAGAGAGACAGACGAGTTTGCTGAATTGCCCACTTTCAGGGTGAGTATGAATTTTGTTTGGGTCTTGGTTTTTAATGCACTCATCAATGAGGTTGAAAAAACCTCAGATTTTAGTCTGATTTTTTTCCCACTTGACAATACTAATAGTCTAAAAATGACAATAGTCATTTTTAGACTATTAGTAAAATACACCAGGTCCATAAGTATTGAGACAGCGAAACAATTTTGGCATTTTTACCTCTGTATTGTAATTAATGGTGTTTAACAAAAAATATTGCATTATAAATTCAGGAATTCCAGCCATTTTTTACATAGTCCCTCAATTTATTTTCTCAAAACGTTTACTGACGAACAGTTTCATAGCCAGGTGTGGCCTGTTTCCTTGTTATTTCATGACAAGTTAAGGGGATAAAAAAACCTGGAGTTAATCTGAGTGTTGAATTTGCATTTGGGAGCTGTTCATGGGAACTCTATGTATGCAGTGCAAAGATGTATTGATGCAAGTGAAAGAGGACATCATTAGGCTGGAAAAACAAAACAGACCAATCAGAGAGATAGCAGGAACTTTAGGATTTCAACAGTTTAGTACAGAAGACAACTAACGTTGATGATCTCAGAAGTCTTTCCTTGATGAAGAAAAACCCCTTAACATCATCTAGCCAAGTCAAGAGCACTCTTGAGGAGGTAGGCGTATCATTGTTAGAGTCTCCAATCAAGAGACGCCTTCAGGAATGTAAAATCAGAGGGTTTACCTCAAGATGCAATCCACATGTAACACTCAAGAACAGAAAGACATTGTTCATTGTTGACAAAATAAACCAACACATACCACATCATTTGTCAAATGTGGTGGAGGCAGTGTTATGGCGTGGGCATGTATGGCTTCTACTGGAACTGGGTTATTGAAGATGTGACTGCTGGTAGAATTAACAAGATGAATTCTGAAGTGGGCGACACGGTGGCTTGGTGGGTAGCACCGTCGCCTCACAGCAAGAAGGTCCCGGGTTCGATCCCCGGGTGGGG
>JAOTRJ010000051.1:17376560-17386931 GCA_028564905.1 Leptodoras praelongus | reverse complement strand
CAGTCAGACAAGTACCGTTCTCCTGGCAACCACCAAACCCAGACTCATCCATCAGATTGCCAGACGGAGAAGCGTGACTCTTCACTCCAGAGAACACGTCTCCACTGCTCTAGAGTCCAGTAGCAGCATGCTTTACACCACTGCATCCGACGCTTTGCATTGTGCTTGGTGATGTAAGGCTTGGATGCAGTTGCTTGGCCATGGAAACCCATTCCATGAATTTCTCTACACACTGTTCTTGAGATAATCTGAAGGCCACATGAAGTTTGGAGGTCTGTAGCGATTGACTTTGCAGAAAGTTGGTGACCTCTGCGCACTGTGCGCCTCAGCATCCACTGACCCGCTCTGTCATTTTACGTGTCCTACCACTTCGTGGCTGAGTTGCTGTCTTTTCCAATCGCTTCCACTTTGTTATAATACCACTGACAGTTGACTGTGCTTAGGTGCCTGATTTTATACACCTGAGGAACTGATCTGAACACCTGAATTCAATGATTTGGATGGGTGAGTGAATACTTTTGGCAGTGTAGTGTATATTATAGTTAGGTTTTTCTGTTCCATATTTCATTAGTATGCAAACTTTGCTGCACAGCAAACAAAATGTCTGCACTTGTATGTTAACGTCAGTACACAATATTATTTATGAAAGATTGCAACACATGCTGTAACCTTATCAGAAACATCGCTATCTCACAGAGTTTTATAGATTTCCCGGGTACCAAAACTTATCTAACCTTAGCCCTGTTTCAGATTAGCATGCACAGAAATAAATTCATCTGGTCAGTCTTTGTCAGAATTAAAAGTTGGCACCCTTGCAAACCTATCTTATCTAGTTTGTAGTAGATTACACTGTCCAATGTAATGTGCAATATAGCCTGGATCATTCAATTCAATGCAATTGAATTTCATTTCTAAAGCACTTTTAACAATGGACATTTTCCCAAAGCAGCTTTACAACGATGTAAAATCCAGACCTAATTTTTAACTTTTTAACTTTATCCCTAAATTGTATCACTAATGAGAAAGCCGGGGGCAACAGCGGCAAGGAAAAAGTCTTTTAGACATTAAGAGGAAGAAACCTTGAGAGGAACCAGCCCCAAAGGGAAGCGATCCTCAATTGAATGACACCAGATAGTACCAAAATAAATAATTAACTGAGTGCTATAGAATAAAAAAAAACAATAGCAATTGTAACCATTGAATTTATAAAAGTTTTAACATGAAGTCTACTTTGTTTATACTTTGTATAAACTGTCGCCAGCTACATTTTATTTGATTACACACATTCTCCACATTCATACTCTTAGCAAACAATGTATATGGGCTGAAAACACAAGCAGTATTTCAGCAAAACTAAAACTTCTGTCTTTCCTTTTTGTTATTATTTTTTATGTTATGTTAGACATCTCTGATGTCAGAATAAAAACTATGCAGTCATATTTGTGTAAAATCCAATAATATTAGAATTCCAAATTATATATACTACTTTGTCTTATACTACTTTAAGTAGTATAAGACAAAAGTTTGAATGCCCTATGTAGTGCACTCTACATGTAGCTGTTTGAATGTAGCCCATGAAGGAAGCTCAAAGGGGAATTTTATTTACTAGTGTTAGAACAATGAATTACAATTCGCAGCCTGTAGGGGGACCCCAAGAGCTAAATATATCAATTATTGTCACACCCTCTTTTAAAGATGTTTATTATGCATATAACTCACTAACTTGAATCTTTACCAAGGAGTCTTGTAGAAGCGATCAATAGATTTATTCTTCCTCAGATTTTACTTAGCTATGTGATAATTTGTTTGACATTTGTTCATTTTGTTTATGGATGAAAGACTATAACATTTGGCTAAATGATATCAAATGAGAATGAACATTACCAGGGCTGCAACTAAGTTTTTTTCATTGTCGATTAATTTGTCTATTAGTTTCTCATATAATCGAATAGTTGTTTGAGCTATACAATGTCAGAAAATGGTGATAAATGTCCATCAGTGTTTCCCCAAGCCCAAATCGATATCCTAATAATCTCTTGTTTTGTCCACACCCCAAAGAAATCCAGGGTACTGTCATAGAGGAGTAAGAAGAATATGAAGAATATTAAAGCTACAATCTGAGACTTTTTTTGACTTTTTTTTTCTTAAGCAAAATTACTCAGACTGATCAAACTGATCATAGTTGGTGATTCATTAAATTATTGACAACTCATTGAATAATCAATTCATTGTTGCAGCTCTGACATTATACAAGACTTTTTATCAGCTGCGGTATTATTGTTTATTCAGTTCATAGAAAATTGCTAAATGATTATCATTGTGTATCCTGTATAGTGATATTCTATAATCAATAAGAATTGTATTGTGTTTCTTACAGAAAGAATCTATTTAATGACATTGAAGGTGTTCTCACATACAGTGCTTTTTAAATGATCCAAACTCAGTCCTCTTAAATTGGACCAAAATGTGGACCAACAGCAAAGGGAGTCACTTCTTTTTCCATTCACATTGTGAGTTTATTTTAAAAGGACTGTCTTTCTGGTCCCCTTACTCTCTGATGGTGCTTCAGTCCTCTTTCTGTTCACACTATAGTTCCTCTGGATCCCTCAGACCTTTACTGCTTTGGATTATTGTTATAACAAAACTTTACTATTATTTAGTATTATTTTTAGCATATAAAGATCAATCTTTAAAATGGATTATTTATATAATAACTTATTTGAAGGGACCAAGGGTGGAATCAGCCTGACACATGAGAAACTAAAATTAAGGTACATTTTTGATGGATAAAGATAAATATACACAAAATGTTTTTTGAACTTATTGAGTAGAAGAAAACAAACGTCTATACAACTTCACCTCTCACCTTCAGGAGATGCAAACATCTAAACATTGAATTTTTTTTTGCATACTAGCTATTTATAATTCTACTGATTTATAATTACACCTTTAGGTAATATTAGCATTACCACACATTTATAAGAGCAAACGTGAAATAGTGATTAGTACAGTCACTGATTTGAGCTAAGATAATGTACTTTACGGCACCTAACTAATTACTTCAATGCAAAACTGTAAGCGAAATATTTCACCTGAGCCTTCGGTAATACATTTATGTATAATTTATGTATAATGAATCTTTTCACACCTCCAGTATCTCAGATAGCCATCTGAAATGGCCGTCATTTGATAAGCTCCCAAATAATTTGTAGAGGATAAAATGTTTGCACAAAAGCTGGGTATGGTTTGAGTGTGCTCTTTGTTTTTCATGGCTGTATCTTATTCAGATCTCTACAACTTCCACAAGTGTCAAAGCAAAACTCGCTGCAGAACCTGTACAAAACACAGTATGCATGCAAAACGTATTATTATTAGTGATAGTATTTTGATTTAATTTGTTTTCAATTCATCTGCAGAAACAGACTTTTAATTTTAACATATAGTCTCTGGACATGTTACTGTTCTCAGTTACTGTTCTCAAAGGTACTTTCAGGTTAAGTCCACAGTAACAGTTTTGAAAGAGGATGGAAAGAGTCTTAGGACTATTCATCTTAGTACACTGAAGTACCTTTGTTAGCCCCCTTTTACCCTGGTCTTCAGTGGTCGGGACCCCCACAGATTAAGTATTATTTGGGTGGTGGATGATTGTCAGCACTGCAGTGACCCTGATGTGGTGGCGGCGTGTTAATCTGCAGATAGGATTGGATCAGACACTGCAGTGCTGCTGAAGTTTCTAAACCCTGTGTCCTCTCACTGTCTACTCTATTACACACACCTACCTAGTTGCTCCACCTTGTAGATGTAAAGTCAGAGACAGTAGCTCATCTGTTGCTGCACAGTTTGTGTTAGTCATCTTTTAGTCCTTCATCAGTGCTCACAGGATGCTGCCCACAGGACACTGCTGGCTGGATATTTTTGGTTGGTGGACTATTCTCAGTCCAGCAGTGACACTGAGGGGTTTAAAAACTGATCGTGTTGACAATCATCCACCACCCAAATAATACCAGCTCTGAGGTGGTCCTGTGGGGGTCCTGACCACTGACTAACAAAGGCTGCAGGAAACAGATGGCTCTACAGTCTCTATCTGTAAAACTACAAAGTGCACCTATGGTCAGTGGTGCTGATAAAATAGACAGAGAGTGTAGATACAAGGAGGTGGTTTTAATGTTATGGCTGATCAATGTATGTGACAGTAGGTAAGTCTGTTTTGGCTTATTAATAATACATTAACTGCAAGCGAGTCAATGATAACTTGGTTAGAATTGTTACTTTCAGGGGAAACTTCAGTGTGGCAGATAACTATCACATCTTCAAAGCATCTTTCTGGCAACTAGAATAATAACAATATTTATTCATATGCCATAAATCAGTCATTTGCATTTACTACTTAGCACCAACCCATGATTCACAAACGAGCTGCATATTTGCAAAAAACTTTGTATTTTATTGAGAGCCGTGTTTTGTATTTGCGAAGCATATCGTGTTTGGTAAAGCATAATGCTGAGCATATTTTGTGAATCATAGAGCCTTTTTAACATATCTGCAGCTTTCTAACTCCATCCACCTGCTTATCATGTGTTCAATTCTAACCTTGTTCCTTCAGTCACCATAAATGTTTTATACATTTTAGGCTGGCTTTATATGTTGGCATGAACATCGTGTTGCTGAATAAACCAGTGTTTAACCAGTAAGGTCTCAAATAAGATCAGATAAAATCGGTAGACAAGACATTATATATGAGACTATATAAGACTGTATATATCTAGTTATAGTTATAGCATACCCAAACAATTCACTGTACATTGTAATATACAGGGGTTACACAATGAAACTGAAACACCTGTAAAAGACCACAATAATTTATTAGTATGGTGTAGGGCCTCCTTTTGCGGGCAATACAGCGTCAATTCCTCTTGGGAATGACATATACAAGTCCTGCACAGTGGTCAGAGGGATTTTAAGCCATTATTCTTGCAGGATAGTGGCCAGGTCACTATGCGATGCTGGTTGTGGAAAGCGTTTCCTGAATCGCTCCTCCATACCCTGGATACCGTGGCTCTTGATACATCACAAAGACTTGCTGTGCACCAACAATTTGTCCTCTTTTGAACAACCCATAATGTTGTGTGCATTGCAATATTTTGAGCAAAACTGTGCTCTTACCCTGCTAATTGAACTTTCACACTCTTCTCTTACTGGTGCAATGTGCAATTAATGAAGATTGGCCACTAGGCTGGTCCAATTTATCCATGCAACCTCCCACACTAAAATGACAGGTGTTTCAGTTTCATTGTCTAACCCCTGTACATATTTATATTTCTTGCTAAGCACTTCTGGATAGATGCCAAACTGCATTTCGTTGCTCTGTACTTGCAATGACAATAAAGTTGAATTCTATTCTATTCTATTCTATTAAATTCATTTGTTAAAAAAGAAATGAGTGAATAGAGATGTAAAAAACAAAAAAAAAAGACATAAATACAAAAACTCCTATCAAATAAAGACAAGTATATAATAACACACACATAGTAGCTTTGCACTAATGTTGCATTTGTGGTTGGAATTCATAAAGGATGACATCAAGTGTCAGGCATAGATCTGCTGATAAAGACAAGTGATAGATAATAATAAAGAAATATACCAGTAATCTGAGCTATGTAGTAGCTGTGATTGTAGTGTTGCAGTATTACAGTGAGTTATTATTATGCCCTCCTTTGTACACTGAGGGTGTAGTAGATTGTTGCTGAAAGAGCTGATCAAAGCCCCCACGGTTTCAGGGGATGAGAGGTGTTGTCCAAGATGGACAGTTATCGTCCTCCTCTCACCCACCTACTCTATGGAGTCCCGAGGACGGTCCAGGACAGAGCTAGCTCTCTTAACTGGCTTAGTCTTTTCCTGTCCCCCTCTGTGCTTCCACCTCAGTCCACCATAGAGAAGATTGCTGATGCAACCACAGTGTTATAAAACGCAAACTCCAAAACAAATGTAGTCTCCTCAACTGTTGGAGGTGACATTGGCCCTTTTTGTACAGGACATCTGTGTTATTTGACAAGTCCAGTTTATCACTCGGATGTACACCCAAGTATTTATGCTTTCCCATGATCTCAGTATCCAATCCCTGGATGTTCAGCAGTGTGAGTTTATATGAAGGTGATTGAGCTCGTTCTTCTGTAATCACTCAATTCATCAGTCTGACTTTAGTGAGGATGTGCTGAGTGTATGAAGGTGTGAGCCGGTGTTATTGCTGTCATGTAGCCAGTGTGATGATGGCTCCTGATTTGGCTGTGCTCTACTGCTAATGTAATTACAAAGCATTTGCATTGACTGATTACAGAAGAATGTGAATCAGTGAGTGTTATTTTTGGAATCAGCCTGGCTACTTGGCCTTAGTGTCCTTGTTTTAGACATGGTAGGGTATACATGCACGTGTATACATTCACACGTACACAGACACACAGAAAGAGTTATTTAACCTCATTATGTGATGGTCTGTCTTTAACTATGTGTTTTCCTTTTCTCCATTTACACTATTTTGCACTACTGGCTGATTATCACTGCAGATATTCATGCTGGGTTTCTAAAATGACTGGTATATATGATGTCTAATACATAACATTAACTTGAGAAATGCCACACTGGTTTTTAGGCCTGTTGTGGCTAGGAAAATCTGAGCGGCTGTCCCCTAGTGGACCTCTGTTTGCTGTCTGGAGAATTAGTTAAAAGGAAAAAAAAACTTTTTTTACTTTTAAACTCCCAGAACAGTCACCAGGTTCAGACTCATATTTCTCACTGATGTAATTAAATATCTACATAACTACACATTTGGTATTACTTCCATCATAGTTAACGAATAATTTATAGCAGTTACTGAATAATATGTTTTAAAATGAATAACTGAATAATGAATTAGCGCTTTAAAGTGTTAAAACTGTGTCTAAGTGCGTTAAACTTTACTGGTACCAGGCTGTTGTCTTTTCAGCTGATAACATATCTCTCTTTCTCTCTGACTGCCAAAGTCTTGTGCTGTCATATTATATTAGCTGTCATTATATAGACATCTGTGACACACACCCACACACACACACTCAAACACACACACACAGTGCCTTCTTATGCACTTTCTGATGCAGCTGATCCAAAGCTGTGTCTGTAGGAGCGGAAAGAGGAATATGGAAGAGGAGGGGGGGTGGAGGGGCAAAGTGCGAAGTCCATGACAAAGGAACAGTAGGTTTTACTGTCTGGCTGACCTCCAGGGCTCATTATTGCACTAAGTTGCATACCAACAACGGAGAAAACTTTTGTAAGAGTGAGCTGCCTAAGCAGGTCTCCTTTCCAGGTACAAACAAAAGAATTGAACAAAAAAAAAAAACAGAATTGTATAAAAGTAAAAAGTAGGAGAGAGAGAGAGAAGAAACATTTCACTGAGTAGTTAGGCGCTTTGAAGCAGGACTAAGTGGAAGGAATGAAGCAGTAGAGGGGATTTTGTGCTGGGAGGCAGTGTGTGCGAGTGTGAGCAGTGTTCGTTCGCGAGTCATCGAGTTAAAAATAACTTTATTGTGGTAGATCATGTTTTGGTAGGAGGGACCTGCTTTCCATGCTAGGACAGCCCGTTGGGCAAGGGAGCAGTATTCATGTGTGTGCAAGTGTATGTTTGTGCGTGCAGGCGTGTACACACTGACAGACGAGGTCTGAGTGCCGTGCTCAGCTCGACACACACATCCACACACCCCTTTGTACCGTTCCTCTACTACTCTGATGCTGTATGTCCTGTGCTTTAGATGATGCGGTGGATATAAAGCTGGGCTCCATGAGTGCTATGAGCGACTCTCTGGATGAGCTAGACACTCCAGGCAGTCTCGGCGAGAAAGCAGCCATATTTCGTGAAGGAAAGGGCAATGTAAGCATGCTCGGTGGCGGTGACCATGCCCTAATCGCTCTCCACTCACCCTACCAGCCGCCCAGTGCCGTGCACAACAGGACTGCCGCCGCCACAGCAGCTCTCTGCAGAGGGAATAGGTAGGACTGCTTTCCTCCCTCCCTCCTACAGGCTTCTGTTCTCGTACCTCTGATCATGTCTGTCCAGTAATGGGCTCTGTTTGACTCACTATTGATTACAATGTTTGAACAAGCTCTGCCTTGTGGAAATGAGTGTGGGACAAGTGTGGATCTATAGGTGCGTAGAGTATACGTAAGCATATGTGCACAAATAAGCGACTCTTATTTGCACACGGTTTCCTGGTTTTTTTTGGATATGTGTCTGTCTGTCTGTGTAAGTCACTTTTTAACAGTTAATCTTTAACATATGTAATCGGTAAGAATGTCCCAAGGAGACACAGAGCAGCCTTTGTGCTCTCGCACAAGTTTGGCTGAAAAGTGCAGTAGACTTTGTCCCTGTAAACATCGTCCCAACGTTTGGGCTGCACTTCAAAACCGGACAGCGAACTGGACTCAAATCAAGCACCTGCTACTTTCCAGGCTGTGCTCAGTAACTCAGTAAGTGTGCTGTTAACAGAGAGCTTATGACATGCTGAGAGATGGCCTGAATGGGGAATGCAAGGCCTTGGCGTAGAAGTGTGTTTAAATTTTGATTTTGCTGCCTTGCCTCATTCCGTTTTCCCAGAGACATCTCATGTTTGTTCACTTTGCCTGGACATTACAGGATCGTACAGTTCTACAGACATGAGCTGCTTGTTTGTGGCGTAAACAGCAATCAAAACATCCAAAATGGCCGACATGCTTTCTTGTATCACAGGCACACCCCAGCAAGACATATGCCAGGCTTGCACACAAGCACACAGTTTTACAGTATATATTATAACTGCAACTGGATGCTGTTTAAGAAACGGCTGTTTGTTCAGTAGCACACAGTTGCAGACCAGGGCCGAGTTCTCCTCCTTCACTTCACTTTCTCTGCCCTCTATTTCTTTCTCCTTTGCTTCCTGGAATATTTGCCTTGTGTGATGAAATATCTGTAATTTAGCCTGCATACACACCTTCACTGATTGATGTAGAACACTGCATTCATTTCATTCATCAATGTTATTAAAAATTAGCTTGAGGTTTATCAACAACATTTGGTCCTTTATTAAGGATGAGCTCACCACTCCAGCCTGCTGCTTTCCAGTCTGCATGAGAAATTAGATGTCTCAGGTAGACATGGTGATGTCATCCCTGGCTTAAGAGAGTGTGTCTCCAGGGAGACGGGGTTTCACTCGGCTGGCCCACCATCAAAATGACCTCACCTCTGCCTCCTGCCCTGCAGCATAGCAGCTAATAATGGCAGCTGAATGACTGCATTAAGAAAGCCAAACTGACTCAAGATGATTTCTTTTTAATACTTCACATGCTTATCATGTAATATTACTTGGAAAATTAGTCTCATTTGCTCTCTTCTTCTTCCTAGGAAATGTCCACAGGGGGAGGAGATGCAGATGAATATGGTCCAAAACCCCTTCCCAGACCTGTTTCCCTCTGAGTGTTTGTTACCCTGGACCAAAAACAGTGCAACTCAGGTAAAAAAAAGCTCCTCTAAATTAATCAGTTTGATTTTACACAAACTGTGCATTGCCTAATGAATATTAGGCAGTTGCACCTAACCCATCATATGATTAAAGTTTTCTACTAAACATTATGTATGTGAAGTGCCAGTTCCAAAATAGTTCACAAACATTCCAATTAGACAGTGATTAGACATTTCAGACAAATGTTATGCATCAGCTGTATATGTGTATATATACACTAACCAGGCATAACATTATGACCACTTCCTTTCCGTACTCTCACTGTTCATTTTCTCAATTCCACTCAGTTCCAGACTATAGTCCATCTGTTTCTCTAGATACTTTGTTAGTCCCCTTTACTCTGATCTCTAATGGTCGGGACCCCCACAGGACCAGCACAGATCAGGTACTATTTGGGTGGTGAGGGTGTGTTAGTGTGGGTTGTACTGGTGTGAGTGGATCAGCCACAACTGCTAGAGCTATTAAACCCCTCACTGTCACTGCTGGACCAAAATATCCAGCCAGCAGTGTCCTGTGGGCAGCATCCTGTGAGGACTGATGAAGGACTAGAGGATGACTAACACAAACTGTGCAGCAACAGATGAGCTACTGTCTCTGACTTTACATCTAGAAGGTGGAGCACCTAGGTAGGTGTCTAATAGTGTGGACAGTAAGTAAACACAGTGTTTATAAACAGAATAAGCAGAATAAAGGGGACTAACAAAGTATGTAGAGAAACAGATGGACTATAGTCTGTAATTTGTAATTGTAGAACTATAAAGTGCAGCTATTTGATTAGTGGAACTGAGAAAAAGGACAATGAGTGTAGAGAAAATGAAAAATGAGGTTATGTTATGCTTGATTGGTATAT
>JAOTRJ010000051.1:17276095-17289213 GCA_028564905.1 Leptodoras praelongus | reverse complement strand
TGCCGGCTGGGCACCGGCTCCCCCGTGACCCCGTAACTGGGAATAAGCGGTACAGAAAATGACTGACTGACTGACTTTTTGCACGTATTCCACTCAAGCACTGAGTTTATTTAAGTAGACTCTTGTTTTAATTACTTCTGTACTGGATCTAGATGACACTACTTATCAACATATTAAAAGAATGAAATCTGGCTCTATTCAGAAGTCCCAGCTAAACAACACAATACTTACGGTAAAATATAATGCTCAACATATCAAAGTCTTTTCACTGTTAAGAGGTTTTCATCTTTTCCTTTTGTTTTTTTTTTTCTCCATCTGGCTGTTCTCATTATATACGTCTAAGCACATCCTTGACACAGAGGGATTTCAAGATAGGCGACATAAAAATTCAAAGAGCAGAAGCCAAAGTGATAGAAATTCAGCACCATGCAGACAACTGAATAATAACATTAATGAAATTTTTACATTGACTAAAAGTCAGAGTTCGTCCTTCATTAATTTTAAAGTCACTCTCTCAGACTTGGAAATGTGTTCGGACAGGTGGCTCTTTTCTCCATCTCGGCATGGCCTTGTGGAGAAACCTGCTACCCCACAGACATTCTCTTTGTGCCACTCATCATTTTCAAACATGACAGCTATGGCTAACCTTTCAGCTTGAGACACACTTTACTTTTTGGTCCTCCACTTCACCACAATTTTCTATGGCACCCTTTTAATTCAGTATTTTATGTGTGCTGTGATGTGCTCCTCACATGCAGCTACCTATAAAACTTCGGTTTTACTAGTTCTCACTTAGGCTGTAACTGACACTGTTTAATTAGAGTTTCTGTGGAAAGAAAAGAGGTGTGTTTGAATGATGTGATCGTAGACCTTGTGCTGTGTGGGAGGCTCCTCCAAAACCATCCATGATGGAAACATACTGAGGTGAGGAGGTTAATGCAGCAAATGCTTTGTGAATCTGCTGCTGAAGGCGTTGACGGGCCATAGACAGATGTATTTATGGCCTTTGGTGTAGACTTTCATAATGTTCAAGGAAATGACTGAGCATAATGTTTAACAGTGTTGAACTGACTTTTTTGAACTTGCAGCGTTTATCGAAGCACAAGTGTTTCACTCAACCTGAGCATTTCATAATGGTTAGAAATGGGTCACATTTGTTTAGCTGGTCTTAAGAACCTTATTATAGTGTTGGTTTATATACAGTACAGAATATATTGTATTGCAAAGGTAAAATGACAAACTCTGATTTGCTAGAGAGAAGCAAACAAAGTTTTAATAAAGGTAACAAAGTCAGATATGGCTTGTAATGGCTCTAATGACCAGCTGACATACAACAATTGTTCAATTCAACTCAATTCATTTATCTACAGAAACCGTTTTATCCTGGTTCAGGTCACGAGGGATCCAGAACCTATTCCAGGAACACTGGGCATGAAGCGGAAACACACCCTGAGTGGGAAGCTAGTCCACTGTAGGGCACTGTGCGCGCACACGTTCATACCTAGAGACAATTGAGAGTAGACAATCCACCTACTGGTGTGTTTTTTGGCGGTCTGAGGAAACCCACACAGCTACCTGCCGCACCAGCACAATTGAACTCTCTTCAATTTAGTTCAATCCAGTTCAATTCAGCCTTATTGTTAAAGATGTGAATATCTTACAGGTATTCATAGTTTGATTAACCTATGAAAGTATCTGAGAAAAGATTTCTCTAACACTGTAACCTCATGTTACAGATTCCCAGACAACAGACCTGAACTCTACACCACAGCCTCTAAACATGGCCACCATGAACTCCAATTCCCAGCACACAAGGCCAAGGTTACATGAGTACTGCTTACGACCAACTGAACACAATCTAGCACAGTGTATTTATAGTATGCATTTCCTTAATACCAGTGCTTAGTATATGTTTATTGTGTTCCTCCTTGTGATAGCTTTTGTTACAGTGTGATATTGTTAATCTGGAACTTGGCCTTTTTTGCCTGTTTTGTTGACATTGAGTTTTACCAATGGCTTTGATATTCTGTTTGCACCATGCCTGACCCTTTGCCTGTGTATTGACTAGGTCTCTGCTATAGTGTTTAAACTTGTTTGCTCTGGATTATTTTTGCTGTTGTTGGATAGTTTTTTCAGTAACGTTTTACAGCTTTAACCTGTACCTACCTCCGTCCATCTATATACCTGCCGACTTCATTAATATCATCCCCACAGATGATATAAACATATTAAAAATAGGGTAACACATGGCACATTGTAATTACATACAGTACTTGGCTGCTGAGAGTCCTAATTAGCTGTATTGCCCTAATTTTAAAATACTGTTGTTTTGTACAGTAGTAAAATTATAAGTTGAAGAATTCTGCTCTTCATTACCTTCGATTATTTGTTTTTATTTACAACTAAATGAAAAGTGGGTTACTGTATTATTTGAATATCATTTCTAACGTTTCAACGTTCAACGCTAATTAAGTAACTGATGAAATACATGACAGCTTCTGACTCAATAGTTTCCCACAGGCCACTCACTAAAAAACTATAATAGTTTTCCAAAACAAATGTTGAATAAACATACACAGGACGGTGTATAAATGGGAGCCTGTTGGTATGTAATTCATTCCTGGAGACAATAATAAACCATATAATTCTCCATTTTGTGTAAGCATTGTCATATTAAAAGGGTTCTTCTGGTGTACAGGAAAAATGGATGCATAGGTAAGTAAATATACAAGAGTTCTTTATATATAAAGAATGGCAGCAACATTACAGACTAAATATAACATCACTTAAATCCAAAATCTATCATGCTTTTAACTGACAAAATTGCAGTATAAACTGTTATTATTGATATCAAGGGCCCTTTAATCTCAGCCTTTGTCTGTATCTGTCCTCTTCCATTCCTAGCACACCAGGCCATTATCCCAACAGACACTTCTTTTTCTGACCGAGAGCCGCACGACTGCCTGCCTCCAAAGCCTTCTGCAATTATTCTGTCTTTCTTCTGAGGGACTCACTCTTTCTCTATCTGTCACTCTTCTACAAGGGCTAGAGCTCATCCCTGCCCATCTCGTGTTTAAGTAGCTTAGTCTCTCCTCTGCGTCGCTGATTTCCTTGTAGGCCTGAGCGTCCTTTAGATGTGATCACCCTCCTCCGACGCCCCCGGGATTAACCAGGCCAGGCCACCGCTCTCACCAAGTCTCGCCTCTACCTTTGTAGTCAATAAAAGACTAACTAGAAAAGAATGAGAGGATAGGGGAATCAATCTAGTGGAAGCCACCCCACTGTTTTCTCATCATTTCTGGTGTCGTGTGTCATCTCTGACTGTAACTTGGAAAAAAGCACAAGCTCAGTATGGGGGATAGTGTTTTTTTTTCCTCGGGTCTGCGTGTTATTCAGGGTTAAGGAAAGACGAGATATAGAGGGGATATAGAAGATTTTGATTCATGGATTGTAAGGATAAGTATTGTTTAATGCTGTGTACATACACACAGCACCCCGACTATTATGTGCTTTTGAGTACTCATAACACTTTAAGACCCAGAGATATGGAGAGATGTTCTCTGCTGTGATCTGCTGTCACATGAATGTGTGTGTAGCTGCTTAGTAACACAGCCAGCTGGATTAGATGAGGGTGTGTATATATAATTTGCTTTGTGAGGGGTTGGAAGTTGTGCTGATTGGCAGTATATGGACCAGACCCACTCAGCAGTATCGTATTGTGATCGATAATTACGTATAGTGCTGACACTAAAGACTTCTGTAGTGAACCAGTCACAGTCCATGCCATCAGCTATCTAGTTGAATATGAGGACACTCGATATCTTCTCTGAGGACAAGCTCATGCCAATTTATTGGCTGAATCATGAAGGTTTTAAGACATTTAATATTGACCCAAATTCTGTAGGTGTTGTTTATATTAGATACAACAATTTGAATCATTTTCCTAAGCAGGTGGCAGGGTGGTACAGTGGGCAGCATTGCTACAGCTCCACGTTCCCTGGTTCAAACCTGGGAATATATGTCTGGGTTTCTTCAGGTTTCCTTCCAAAAAATAATGCTGATAAGTTGATTTTGGATCAGTGTGGATCGTCCCCTTATATAGACCGGCATCCCTGACTCACTTTTTCTTTCTCCAGACAGGCTCTGGCTCTACCATGACCCTGACCAGGATACAGCAGTTTCTGAAGATGAATAACCAAACTGTTTACTATGCACCGTCAGTGTGGGTGATTGAATTAGAACAGCTCTGTTTTGTTCCAAGAAGAAGACTTCTAGCAGATCTACTCGGATTTAATATTCAGTAAAAGTTGAAAATGAGAGGTGACTGCACAGAGCACCAGAAATGCAGAACTGCTATTGAATTTCAATTTAATTAAATCATCCATGTATATGAAATGTGGCTCCCAAGGACAATTAGTTGTATCACATATGTGAGCTCTAACTAGAGCATGTAGAAGCATACATGCACTTTTGTATATATGTGGCTCTTTATGACAGATTTGTGAAAAAAGAAGAAGAAACATACATAAATGTAAGATTTATTCATTTACAGGTTGACTACAGATTGATCTGGGCATTTCTTTAAAATGTCCTTACTTATAAATGTGTGTGTGTGTGTGTGTGTGTGTGTATATGCACCACTTTTCTGTCCCTCTGTATGTTTTTGTACACTTGCATGCTGATGAGATGAGCCCTGTCATAGCTGGCTGCCTCTCTGTGGGTTTGTTTCCCAGACCCTTTAAAGCTCTCACATGACACAACCATAAACAGTTTTGACGGGTTTGAGAGACTTGATCACAGCAGAGGGGAAAAAAAAGAGAGATGTCCAAAACAAAGACAGAAATTTGGTTGACAGTTACAGTTCAGCTGAATATGTATTGTTCTCAAACATGGCAAGTGGGGGAATGCATATTTGTTTCATGAGTCTCTCTCTTTCTCTCTCTCTCTGTCTCTGTCTGTTTGCTCAAGATTATATTCTCTTTGTTTTCTTCTTCTCCCAGACCTCTTAAATGGTCCAGACAGAACATCAGGCACAAATAACATCAGATACTACTCAAGTTTTAATATCTCAGGAAAATGACTCGCGTTTAAAGTTGAAACTACAAAGCTATGCAATAAATATTGTTCCTTTTAAACCCTGTTTTTGAATGGGAGATTTTCTTCCTCTTGGTTGCTCCTCAGAGCCTCAGGCTTTGAAAGAGGAATAGAGAGATAAAGTCTGTAGTGAAATGACTACAACAGACTGCTCTCTCAGGGCCCAATGGATTCCCATTGTATTATTTTCAGACCCTTGCTTTTTTCCTTTTTTCCCCCCTTTTTTAAGTTTGATTCAGATTACCATTGCTATAAGATGAAGATAGAAATGTGCAGCATGAAAAGATGAAAGTTTACAGACTGGTCATTCATCCGAAAGAAAGAGGGCAAAAAAAAGATGGGTGGATGTTTCTTCATTCTAAGAAATTCTTACTCTGAGTATGATGTAAGGGTCTTGCTTCGTCCAAGAGTGGATCTTAAAAGCCTGCTTTATTGCTGTTCTTTCTTCGGTATGACTTTGGAGCACATTTTGATAGCAGCCCTTGTCATCACAGTGTGGATGTGTGCATAAAAACATGAATGAAGCATTATTTCAGACTCAATTGGCATTAAAGTATGCTTTTATTCTTCTCCGTATGAGCGACTGATCCCCCTTGTGCGGGCACTGGTGTGCATAACTCTAATGTAAGACTATTCTATATCAGGGGATGAAGCTGTCTATTTGGGTGATTGACACAAACCCACATTAAGAGGTGGCTTTGAAAATTAGTCCGTGGAGACCTGGCGAAGGTGTGCGGGAAAAGGAGAGTTGTCTCCAAGAGGAGCCGTGCCTTTTTAACCCCACTCATTGGTATTCTGTGGTGCGAGCGGAGAACTGCTCTCTAAATGGCTGAGGCATGCGGCTCGCAGAGCCCCTCGACACACGCACACGTATCCGGAGCCCATGGAGAGCCGCCAACAATATGCAGCCCGGAATACAGAAATCAAAATGGGCCCAATTAATAATCACATAGTTAGTTCATATTTTATACACCACACAGACCCTGTGCTGAAACAAGTTGATCTGAGCACATGGACCTGTCTCACTGTCTCCGTCTCTCTCTCTTTCTCTCCCTTTCTCTCTCTCTCTCTCTCTTTCTCACATCCTTTATTCTCACTCACCTTAACATTTTGAACTGGTGCTTTTCTGCGTTCTCCTCACAGGAAAGATGCAGCAGCCGTAATGATGTGCTTGGACATTCCCTCTCAGTCTCTCCTTTTGGAAACGGTCAGCCAATTGTGTGGAAATACAGAAAAAAAAAGGCATGACATTTCGATGATTTTCCTTAATTAGAATACAATGCATGCATATTTGTTTGAAAAACTGCTATATATGCTTCACCTATAGAAGGAGGCATTTGTTCAGCTCCTGCTTAAAATAAGAACGAAATATTAAGTGCTTCTTCTATGCAGCATTATTTCAGACACACACACACACACACGCACACACTCACACCATTCTGCCCACGTTTTAGCTGGCCTTGACCTCGTTACCTCAGCCTCGTCTAAGTGTAAAGCTTTTCGAAATGCAGCAGCAAGCATTTTGACATATTCATTTAATTACTCTGAATAGCACGCAGGAAATTCTTATATTATCAGGAATCTAGTTAAATTTACTCATTATGTCACAAAAAAAGCTGATGCTTTATCAAGTCAGCTTTGAAATGAAGCATTATGCATGTCTTTAAAATTAGGGATCTTTTAAAAATGAAACATTGTACATTCATATATATATATATATATATATATATATATATATATATATACTTGTTTTTTTTGTTGTAATTGAACAAAAGCTTCCTGCAAAGTGTGTGCTCCATCCATGTGTTCAAGCATGCATGAGTGTCCGTGTGTGTGTGTGTGTGTGTGAGCGCGGTCTTTCAGTCCCCTCAAAGTCAGTGATGAGCACTTTACTGATTTTGACATATTCATTTAAAGTTGCTAATCAGATGTAAATATGCAGCACAGGTTCCCTCAGGCTCTCTTTGAAATGCAAATACCACATGCAAACAAAGGTGCTGCTGGACGGAGCTCCTGTTCTGGAGGAATCAGAGGTGCTCACAGTGCTCAAATCTTATTAGGAAATGGAGGAATAATGAATCTGTTTATTAGACTTTGCTTCTTGATGAAGAGTATCTTATTCCTTCTAAACATTTAGCGATGAGTACACTATACGTGATTATGGTGTGTGTTATGAAACAGAAACCTCAGCCTGTAAGATCTATAAAAGGCAATATACGATACCATATGATATAATTAACACATCGTGCATCCCTTGTTCTCTATTTCAAAATGAGAATAGGTTTTAAGGGTTTGAAATACTTTCAAAAACTTTGAAACTTTAAAACAAAATCATTGGAATTATACTGTAAAAGAAAGGTATGGTATTCTGTGACTGAGCTCAAAGGAAACCTCAAATAAACAATTCACACCTACATTTCCTTTAAAAAAAATCTACAAAGATGTTTATGGAGCTGCATTGCTTTGCTCACATGTTGCTGGCTCTAAAGAACTTCAAAACCCTTCACATGGTTTAGAATTATTGGAACAGGGGTTCTCAGACATTTTGGAACCGCATACTCCTGGCTCTTCCTCAACATTCCACCAACAGAATGCTATGGGTCCAAGTTGATTTTGATATTTGAAGCTTTGGATTAAAACCAATACGATGGTCATGTAAAGTGAGAGAAAGAGCAAGCTTGAAGTGAAATAAGCATACCAAAATTTAAAATTGTTACTTCACCAATTCTTGAACTATTAAAATGTATCAGTTGTATCAGAGTCCCCATGGATGAAATTTCACAATTCACAAAATGCACTAGGTGGCGCTACTATACAAATGAATTGTAATGAGCTAGGGTAATGCATGTCCAAGAGGCCAACCTTTTCAGAAAAAGTGCATAATTTTCATGCTATTACCCAAAAGGTGCTTTGAGTCTACCCCACTTCAGGGCGCACAAGCACAAAGGGCAACACCCTGTTAAGGACACCAACCTTATATTCTGTATTAGGCATGTGGGGATATAAACATACCAACCATTTCCTGGCTGGGTGAAGTCTAAGCATATCATCAACCACAAATTGGTGAAAAAAATGGAAGCAGTAGAAGAAGAAGAAGAAGACTATATGACCATCTGTGCTAGCTGCAATGGCCATACTAACTAATGCTGATAATGCTGGGTTATGATTTCCACTTCTTAAAAAAAAAAAGAAAATCTAGGATCCCTGCTTATATCACTTTGAGAACCACTGTTATAGAAAACAGTGAATTAATACAAGATTTCAGGACATAGAATGTTGTCTCGAGCATGTAGATTATGTAGATATTACAGTTTATACGTCATACATCTGTGTGGTGGGTGAAACCTCTAAACCGCACTATGGGTGAAACCTCAAAGCTCATCGTAGCTGAGCACCTGTGTTTGACAGGAAGCACTTTCATGCTTACACATGCCACACATGGAGGCCCAGTGGAGCGTGGGGATGATCAGTGGTGAGCGCAATCACACCGGCACCTTGTCCACTCCCACATTGTCTGCGTGCCACAGGCTCTCTGCTGGCACCGTGCCTTGTCGTTCCACCATTTCCAATTTCCAGCAGGCAAATTGGGATTCCTGACTGCACTCACAAGTGTCTGAAGCACCATTTTCTGACTCTATGGAGTGGAAAATATGATTCAATTCCTGCTCAACGCCTTTTCATTAACCGACTGCTGAATGTCATCCACAGAAAGTGCGTGCTTGTATCCAAGTAGAACAATAATTGTGTATTATTATTAATCCCAATTACACTTTTGAGAGTTTTGTTGCATTTTTTTTTCAACCCTGCTCCTTTGCTGTTTTGGAAATTGAAAATTTGTAGTGAAGAGGCTAGAGGAGAAAGTTTGTAGCTGCTGTGGGGTTTCACCACTGAGCCACGTTGGTTTTTAAGAGCCAAAGATTGTAGTTAAATCAGTCGATCCCTCTGATGAAGGCCTTGGACCTGCTGTTTGTAAAGCCACTTAACCAGACTCACTGATATTAGTCCTGCCATGACTCAGCTGCCAATCCATTTCCCACTACCACTGTACTCCCTATTAAAATTTTACAGGTCAAAAACCTAAAAGGCAGTTAAGAAAATGTCCTTTTTCATTACAAGTGACAGAAAATGAACAGGGCAGGCCAAGCTGTAATAGCACAATAATTAGGACCTCTCTACTTGATAAAGTGTGACTGTAAATCAATGTTGGACTAATTAATCAATATTTTAATTATTAGACCTTTTAACGAACATTTTTGTCAAATTCCCTTGGACCTTGTGACTGCATGGCCTGCTATGCCATCATTAGTTCCAATAGAGAGCTTAAAGTGCTATCATTAAAAATCTTGTCCACCACCTCTACCTCTTCATCTAAAAACACATTACCATGATTTTCACTTAAATCACTTCTTATATTCTCTGGTTATTTTATTCTCATGCGTGTTTGACCATATTTTGAGTTACTGTCAGTCATTTTTATTCGTCCTTTGTTTGTTTCTTGGTAGTGACAGATTGAATCGCTTGCCATAAAATTATTGTAACCTTAAAAAGAATCTATTGTAAAATGCTTTATTTTTCTTTATTTTCCTTCCCTTTATTTGAGACTTTTATGTTAAATTATGCAAAGAAAACAGACTCGTTCAAGCTCCCATCAGTATTTGCATACTAACCACATACTTATGATGTGTCTATTTAAATAATTACATATTTATGCACTTCTGTAAACACATACTTATTAGCACACTGTAATTATGACTCAGAATCATACTCTCCTCACTGCCGTTAATAAAGCACTTTTTGGAAGTGTGTCTATAGGAAATGTGAACATAAACAATTAAAAGCTCGGTTTTTCTTTTTTTTTTTTACATTTGATAAAAATTATTTTACACTGAAACATTATGTGATTCGGAGTGTGTTATTTTCTCTTTATTCATTTTTATGAATTCCTATATATATTGGGAGAAAGCCATTTTCCACCCTTCATGCTCGTCACTTTATTAGGAACAGTTCTGAAATACAGAACTGAAAATAATAGGGGAAAAAGGGAAGGGATGTTATTTACAGACATGCTTTACACCCATGGTAGATACACAAAGCAGTGCTACTCACATTGCATGCTGGGAGACCCTGCTATAACCCTGGCCAAAACCATCTGAACCAGCCAGTCTGCTCTATAGGTCCAGTGGCCCTGATATTTTAGTCATATCATTGGCTTTTCTTATCATTAAGAAAAGAGGATTGATTTATATCTGTTCTTAATTGTCATATTCTGCCAGTGTCCTTGTGAGTCCCCTGGTTTCCTTCAACCTTCCAAAAAAAATTGTCCCCTTATATACGTAGGTGGACTGAACGAGCTAAACTGTCCCTAGGTTTGAATTAGGATGTGAATGTGTCTGTTCATTGTAGCTTGTGATGGACTAACTGCCTATCCAGAGTGTTTTTGTCTTCATAAACAATAAAATCCCATAGAGAGTTAAATTAATAAGCAGCATTTCTACTATCATTTAACTTCAGTCACATCTCAGCCTAGGTCTATATAAAACCAGCTACACTGGAATTGTGTATACGTATGACACAACTCTCTTTCTGCCTTCTTGCTTTATATAGGTTTCTAATCTTTTTAAGGTTTGTTGGCTCATATAACTTGAATAAAAGCAGACTTGCTGTCACCACACTGTCCATCTTAACTATGCAGCCCAGGAGAGGAGTATATCTGTGGAAACTCTTGAAACAATGGGCAGTGGGTCATGTTGGGAGATGGAAGGTGTGTGTCGTGTGAGTGAAGCGTCTCTGCTTCGGTATAGCTGTCGGCTTGTGTTTGTCTGGGTGGCTGGGTGGCAGCAGACAGCAGGGGTCTGTTTAATGTGGCATAACTGCAGAGCAGAAACATGGCGAGAAAACCTGCTCTGCTCCCAGTGTGAGAGACAGAGTGACCTGTCTGACCTGGGCAAGACTTTACCTTCAATACATCAGAGCAGTTCCTACAGTAACACAAAAGAAGTCTTTGATGTTTAATATGGGTAATATGTTTTATACGTATGGGGTATTTACCTCTATTTTGTGGAATCACCAAACTGATTCAAGAATTAGGAAGCTGTCCCAACTAGTGTGCAGGGATTCTGTCTCACCTTGGTTAAAAAGTTAAACAAATCATGAAAAAAAACCCTCAAACATCACATCATTATAGCTATAAATGTTATCCACCACCAGTGTCAACATTCAGTGATCACAATTACTGATGGTAGATTAAATCATGAACTGGAGCTGAGCCACTGTGTGTGTGTGTGTGTGTGTGTGTGTGTGTGTGTGTATACAAATGTATATTGGACATGCTGAATATAGCCCAATGAAATGGGAGAACAGAGTGCAAGTCTGTCACTGCACACATTTACATCAGAAAATGTCTTCTGTGGCATTTGTAGTACATTCAACCCCTCTGGCTCTGATGTTCTGAATATGTTTTGTGACCATTTTGGTTTCTCATTTTTCAGTCCATCCCAGGGCATCTTGCACACACATTAATATACTCATTCACACCTAGGGGGAATTTAGCAAACTTAACATCTTATGTTAATGGGAGGCGGGAAGAAACCAGAGAACTCGGAGGAGAACATGTACAACTCCACACAGACAGTAACATTTACATTTATGGCATTTGGCAGACGCTCTTATCCAGAGCGAATTACAAGAGTGCTTAGACATTAACTTGGAATATCCAAAGCTAAGGCTGGTAGACCTGAATTCAAGCTACTTTGAGTTATGATACTGCTAGAATTTAGCCGTATACTACCTATTAAACATTATAAGTAAATGTCCCAGAACCCAAGTATTCCTAAACTACACAAAACCAGTGAAGAACAAGACATAGGCAATACAATAACTGCTGTAAGTGTGGTAACAGCTTTGAGTTAGTGCTCATTCGAGTGCTCTCGAAAGAGGTGGGTCTTCAGTTGGCGTTTGAAGATAGCAAGTGACTGTTCGGTCACTCAGGGGGAGTTCATTCCACCACCTTGGTGCCAGGACAGAGAAAAGTCTGGATGCTTGCCTCCCATGTGTCCTGGATGATGGTGTATCAAGATGAGCCGTACTTGAAGCACAAAGGGCTCTGGGTACACATCAAGCTTTGACAATTGCCATCAGGTAGGGAGGGGCTGGACCATTTTTGGCTTTGTAGACCAGCATCAGGTTTTTGTATCTGATGCGAACTGCTTCAGGAAGCCAGTGAAGGGTGCGCATCAGCAGCGTAACATGGCTGAACTTGGGAAGGTTCAATACAAGTCAAGCTGCAGCATTCTGGATCAGTTTCAGGGGCCTGATGACATGCATAGGAAGGCCAGCCAGGAGGGAGTTGCAGAAGACTTGAGATGACAAGAGACTGAAGAAGTACCTGGGTGGCCTCCCTTGAGAGAAATGGTTGAATTCTCTGAATGTTGTAAAGGATCTGTAAAATCTGCAACGTGAGCTTAGGATCAAACTGGGGACTTTCAGGGACCTGCCTGCTATCTGCAGAGAGCTCTGTCTCTCTTAAAAAGAATATTCAGATGCATTTCAATTTCATATCACACAAACAATGAAAATATTTTTAATATTTTACATGTGGTAGTGCAATAGAACGTGGTAGAACGCAATACAAATCAAAGCCATCTAAATGAATCAAACACAGGACGTGATGTTACAAGATGCAACAGTAACGTGCCGTGAGAGAACAGAATGCATTGAAAACAAAAAAAAATGTGACTCTGGCTTTATCTATTTTATCACCTCTCACTGTGTTTCCAGTTATACCACCAAGTATTCACAAGCCCTATAAGTACATGTTGCATTGTTCTGACGACTTGCTCGCAAAACATACATCATACTTGCTTCATACGTAACCTTTTTACATTTTTTTTTAACTTGTGACTGTGAGCTCTAACCAAACCAGGACTAAAATGTAACAGAATATTGATTTTCTGTAAGAAGGTCCCGGGTTCGATCCCCGGGTTGGGCGGTCTGGGTCCTTTCTGTGTGGAGTCTGCATGTCCTCC
>JAOTRJ010000051.1:17255378-17268278 GCA_028564905.1 Leptodoras praelongus | reverse complement strand
TGTTGGGTTACTGAATAGAAGGTTGGGGGTTCAAGCCCCAGCACCACCAAGCTGCCACTGTTGGGCCCTTGAGCAGGCCCTTAACCCTCAACTGCTCAGTTGTATAAATGAGATAAATGTAAGTCACGCTGGATAAGGGTGTCTGCCAAATGCCGTAAATGTAAACTATTATAATAGTTTGAAAAAAGAGAAAGATGCCGGATTATCATTTCTGCATTTTTTTAATACTGTTTTATTTAATTCTTCAATATAAAATCATTTTTCCAATTACAACAACATTTTAGGAAACTCATCTGTCGTGTCTTGTTGAACAAAAAATGTAATGAATGCAGGAAATCACAGATTATAGCAAAATACTACGAGTAGAAATGATCATTTCTGGTCACATCGATCATTTTACAGCTCTTTTGATAATTCGTTTTGTTCGTATGGTTTATAGGGTCTAAATATGTCTACAGCTTTTCAGAGTTATATAATGTGACTGTGCCTTGTGGGGCAGGTCTACACACTCTCCAACGTTGATGATTCAGTTAATGAGTCATAAGTGGATGAAAACAGTGAATAAACAGATTTCTGTTGACATTTTGACATTTTTCTCCTGACAATGTAACAGACAGATTAGAGAAATATCATGTAACATGGAAAATGACTAATGAAACTTCTTCTTGGCTTAATCTGGAATTTATAACTGTTTTATAACGGTATATTTATAAAGCTTTTGGCATTAGTGTTGGGAATGAGACAACCTGTGTGAAGACCAAGACCGTAGGTTTTGAATCTGAGTCAAGGCCAAGATGTTGGAAGAGGCCAGGCTGAGTTGAGACCAAAAAGAAGTCTGTTTTCACCTACATCGCCATTATATATACAGTACAGCAGTATATAAAAATACATAGTACCAGACAATACATTCATTCATTCATTATCTAAGCTGCTTATCCTGCTGCTGGGTTGTGGGGGTGCTGGAGCTTATTCCAGTGCTCATTAGGTGGAAGGCAGGGAAACACCCTGGACAGGTTGCCAGTCCATTGCAGGGCAGACAGAGAGAGAGAGACATCTGCGCACACACGCACACATGCACACACACACACACACACATACCTAGGGGAAATTTAGTATCTCCAGTTCACCTGACTGCATGTCTTTGGACTGTGGGAGGAAACCAGAGCTCCTGGTGGAAATCCATGCACACACAGGGAGATCATGCAAACTCCAGACAGAAAGGACCCTGGTCCGGCCCAGCAATAGAACCTGGGAGCTTCTTGCTATAAGGCAACAGCACTACCCACTGTGCCATGGTGCCAACCTACATTCAATACAATGTGGATGAATGAATTCATTTTATTTCCTTTTTTATGTACAATTGCTGTATATTATATTGAGACTATGGAAAATGATCAAGTTTATCAGTGTCACTATGGTGTGAAATGGTCTTGATGTCTACCTCTAAAATTAAGATCGCAAAGAATTGCTTCCAATTCCTGAGACAAGATGGAGTAAGTGAAAAGGATTGGACACAAGTACTGCAACACGATTAGGCACCTTAGATTCTTATATTTTTTCCCATTTTGATTCTAAATTAGTCTTGTCCAATTCCCACCTACTAGCCAGCTAACACAGGCTTCCTCTGACACATAAATATCCAGCCAATCCCATCATTTCAAACTGCTGCATCACACACCAATGTAATACACATGGAGTGAAGCGTTATCCACCATCTTTCGTACACACGAGTTTACGTTCACCTCTGATTGGCTAGTGTGACTGTGATTGACAGGGGAGACGGAGCATGGCATCCCTTCCACCCAAAGAGCTTGGCCAAATTTGTTCTCTTGGATTCCTGACTACAGGTGGCTGCGGCATCTGGTTTCGAACCATGACTGAAAGAAAAACCACCTGCAATGATTATTGTTTTCATCAGAAGATGCCCTGACTGTCTGTTAACAGTGACATCATTTAACTGACTGAGAAAAGCACAATATTCCTTGTTCCTTTAGGCAAAACACTACAAATTGTCCCCTCTGACTATCTGTACTTCCAACTAATGCCTTTTCAGAGGGAGACAGAGAGATGGAGAGGGAGGGGGTGATGTTTCCGCTTTCTATACTTGGTCTTGTTCTTCACAGATGATCTCCTCTGGATTTCCAATTTGCTGTGCTATGTGGTATGTGTGTGTGTGTATGTGTGTGTGTAAGAGAGAGTTTTTGATAGAGTGTGTGAGCCTTCAAAGGAAAGCAGCTAGTGGTACAGCATTTTTGAATAAACTCTACTCTTAACAACGTGACCCCCAGGTTTTAAGGTTTTAATATTAAACTCTTTGTTTGCTACTACTAAGCTTTTAGATAAGAGCTAGCTAAAGTCAGAGCATTCTATCTTACTCAGTTTTCTCCTAAAGGTTTTGTAAACTTTGGCGCATTGTAAAAGCTGGTATTTATAAAGCGTTCGATAAAAACACTTACCCAAAATGCACTCAGTCTCTTCTTATTACAACTTGTTTTTACTGGTCATTTGTTGCTCTGTAGATGATGATTATTGACCTACAACAGTACATTATAGTGTATACTCTCTCCTCATTTAAGAGCGCACTATCACAAAAATACTTTATAAAGAATGTAGTAGTGTGTTAACTGTTACCAGAACTCAGAAATGCTTTTAATCTCTGACATTTGGAAAATTCTTGGTCTGGAAGAGCTATGAATTTACTTTTGTTCAGTTGTGGATGTGCAAACAAGGGACAGGTCTAATATGTAAGTAGAATAAAAATATTAACTTGTGCAAATCAGAATTTATTACATTTTTCATGAATTCCTAAAAATGCATAAAATGCACTTTCATGACTTCATCCAAGCTGAGCCTAAACGCAGTTATTTCACCTAACATCAGGGGGGAAATGTAAAAACGTACTGTCCCTGTTTTAATATAAAATGATTTATAGATTTCTTGCTCTCTGTTTTTATTTTTATGAATAAGGGTAGAGCATGGCAATATAATACTATTGTATCAAACTAAGTTACAAGATACAAGCAGAGTTTCTGGTAAAATTATGCCAAATATTTAGTACCTTATAGCATTTAGTACCTTAGTATAATACCTTTTGATTGAACTGCTACTGTAATCATAAAGACTGTGCTCATCCCAGGACCCAGGATTTGCTATACATACTGAACACATGTAATACTGTCTGACTTCAGAAAATGAAGCTCTATGCAAAAACATGTCTATTTGTCTCCCATTGCATTATGTTTTTCTGTAGACAATAAATTATATCTAGTTTACCTAGGCCCTAGTTTTCAGTAGATTGTACAGCCACTGTGTATCATATAATTAATTCATTCATTTTCTTATTCCTTTTCAGGGTCACGGGAGAGCCGGTGCCTAGCACGCAAGGCAGGAACAAACCTAGACAGGGCGCCAATCCATAGTAGGGCACACGCACGGCAACACACTCACACACTAGGGCCACTTTAGAGACACGAATCAACCTAACATGCATGTCTTTGGACTGTGGGAGGAAACCGGAGTAAACCCATGCGGACACGGGGAGGACATGCAGACTCCACACAGAAAGGACCCAGACCGCCCCACCTGGGGATCGAACCAAGGACCTTCTTGCTGTGAGGCGACGGTGCTACCCACCGAGTCACCGTGTCACTCTACTATGTATCATAAACATGTAAAAATAATAATCTCAGTACTTCTAAGTTGTGCAGCAGTAAAGACCATAAGTTTGAATCCCAGCAATGACAAGGCCGTAAAAAAAGCATCTGCCTGTTAATGGTCTCCTTCAGACATGTTAAATCAACACTATGATAATGCATCTCATCAGACACATGTTAACCCTCACCCATTGGGGGTACCTTGCATTGGGAGACAACAAACTAGTGGGTTGGATTTGGCAACAATTTAAAAGAGAAGAAATGGAAAAATAAGTCTCTTGACATATTAACATAGCCCCAGGGGGTCTCTTTTACTTGATCTCGTTGTTGGGCTCAGGACTGGCTGGTTGAAACGGGCACTAAATTGGCACGAACTTGCATCTGTTATCAGAAACAAACAGGGAGTTAAATGTCTATTTCTAGTTTCACCAAACAGAAAAAGAGAATTTAACTTAAAAATTACAAATTTTTACATATAAATATGCAACTACTCTTATTTCAGCTGAACCTTTGATTATAGTTATTTTTCTGTGTATGTATGTTAGTGCAAATCTTTGTGTGCTGTGTGTTAGACAGGGCAGTGTGTGCAGTGTATTGCATGATGCTGCAGCTGCGTGCGTCTCTGAGTGTCAGTCTTTCTGAGCGGATTATTGTCAGTTTCAGAGAGGCTTAGGACAGTGTGCAGAGATCACTACAGAGACACAGCCATTCTTTAACTGCCACTCCAGCCTGTGATGGAGAGCAATAGCCTGTCTACACTCATGCTTCCACACTCACAATCATATGCACATATTCTTAAACATTAAACATATAGTGTGGCCAGTTTGAGTAAGACACACACACATTCTCAGAGTCATTAAATGCCATCAGACTGGGTGTTAAATGAGTGCGTGCTAATCACGTGCGGCTGGCATGCAGGGCTGACTGTCTCTCTGTTTAGACATGCTGTTGGTGCTAGGCGAGTGCCAAGCTCTCTCTCTTTCTCTCTCTCTCTCTCTCTCTCTCTCTCTCTCTCTGCTTCTTCCCTGCCACCTCTCAGTTCTGATTTTCCCAAGAGACACCCTGCTGGGAAAACGACAGGGCAGCAAAAATGTACAAAACCAGCTCTTTCGCTGGCTCAAGCCTCAGTGCCTCTGCTCTCTCTCTCTCTCTCTCACCTCTCTTATATTAATAGGAATAGATCATGATTTCTACACCATATGGAATTTTAAACAAAGATAATCTTATGATTACAGCTATCAAGCTCTAATAATCCAACAATTTGCTCATTAAAGTTAAATGAATAGATTGTGACTATATTTAAGAAATTATCACTCAACATTTGACCAGCAGGTTAGAAAGTTTCCAGGAGGTTAGGAATAATTGTATAAAATTTGAATTAAAAAATCTTAATTTTCAAATCATTTGCATTACATTACATTCTGGAATCAAACCAGTTCTTATTATTAATAGCTTGAGTAGTCTGAATTAGTTTTATTAGTTTTATCTTTTAAGGTAAGGTAAGGTAATGTGCCATTTATTATCATAATATCAAGAAATGATGTATTATCCCTTCCAAATTGTTGTTACTCTGATACTTTATATGTTAATGATTTCTGATATTAAAAGTCAATATGTATTTATAATTAATTCTTGCATAGATACTCGTTTACTAGAGGACCATTTTTTAATAAAGTATTGTTTGGGACAGTGACGCTACATCAGTTCCCATCATGCAGCGTGGGCCGGATTTAGGGGCTGTTTGTCATCTACAGTCCATGAGCTGTGCATGTGTGTTAATGACCCTCCATGCTGGTAGCATGTAATTCCAAGCTCTTAGTTGCTCCCTTAGTTCTCCCTGTTCTCTGTTGCTGTCATGTTACTGTTCAAAAAACAGCTTCATTGCTTTCGAGCCAGCTGTTGTATATGAGAATGTCTCTTTGCCCCTGAAGTCGTTGTATTATTTTTTAATTTTGTATTACTGAGATTTCTTGGCTCTGCATTTATTATGCAAGATGTTTCGTTTTTGTTTATGATGCCTCATTACAGTATGCATGAACAAATGGTAAACACTGATAAGAGGATGTTTTTATTCATATCAAACTTAAAATCTGTTATGATCAACAGTTATTCTAGAATAAAAATAGAATTTACATCATAGGTATTTTATGTGTTAAGTCAAAGATGTATCAAGGTTTCAACATCATCAGATATCAGTAAAGTATACCAAATATGGCTTTGAGTTTCCATATATGGGGACTTGCTTTTTAAAGCTCAGGGTTGCTGTCAACAAGATTAAAGGTGAAACATGCCAATAAATATGTATAAGAGTCAGGAAACCAGTTCTCCATAAGGTCATCCAGGCACATGTTTATCTGTAGGCTTTTTGACAGCTTACTACGTCTGGCAAAATATATTCACAGCAGACCCTGCAGGATGTATCATATCTCTTATAAAAAATCCAGTTACAGATGGGATTATAAAGTAATTAAGAAGTAAAAGATGAAGGGCATGCTGAAATAATTGGTGAAGGGGTTGTGCAATACCTGACATGAAGCAGAGTTACTGTTACCATCCTGAAGTTGTAACAGCATGTCCTGAAGTGTTTTACTCCTCTTAAACCATAGGAAATTTTAAAATTGTGGAACATCAAAGTCAGCTTGTTATCACTTTGTTATCACACATGTTACAGCACATATAAATAGTTATTCCAGCCCCAACAGATGATCTGAAAATGATGGCCTAAGATAATAAAACAAAAAGAAATGCTTGTAGTCCAGTTACTGAGAAAGGTGAAAGAATCTACTGTGGTGAAAACTTACCATACCCCATACCCCTCCCAGGACACCTGTTATTGCATGGGCCCCTTTCTGTTTTCTGGATTCCAGGATCTTCTTGATGGCCTGGCCTGGGCTGGCTTGAGAATACGACTCTGGCATGGCATCTGGACCCTGTAAGACACCTCATTAATACACTTGTATTATTTTCCCATAATACATATGGGAAAGGGAACAATGTACCTGGGGCTGAGTTTCTTGACTCCCATGGGGTTGCCGAAACATGGCCATTAGGGCTGGCTCGTTCCATCAGCTCGCCACAGCCAGGCTCCGAAACTCTAGGGCATAGTCGACGACCCTCCGACTTTTCTGTAAAAGATCAAGGAGTCTATCGCTGGCACTCCAGCCAGCAATGCTATGGTCAAAGACCTGGTGAAACAGTTTGAGAATATGACTGCACACCCTCACCTGCATGGTGCCACTGGGCGGTTGCCCACTGGAGGGCCTTGCAACTGAGCAGGCCTATGACATAGGTGATCTCCTGTTGATCTATGAAGAACAGGTCATACTGGAGGAGGAACCCTTTGCACCCTTCGGGGTTGCCACCATACCACTCTGGCAAGTCGCAGGCAATGCAGAGAGCTGGTGTGGGAACAGCCTTCACACATTGCCTCCCAGTGCTGCATGGTAGCACACACCTCCTCCAGTTGCTGCATGTTGTGTATAAGGGCTTGCTGCAGCCTAAAAATGACTGTTGGTTTCATAGTGTGGTGGATCAACCTGTAATGATCCCACACAAACAGGAGCCGAATGCAGTTTACTTTTTATTTCGGCAGCAAGACCAAATACAAACACAAATGCAACAAAACTAAACTCCATGTGATACACTAGAGTGTGTGTGTGACTATGTACAAACAGTGAGTGGGAAACATGTGCATAAACAGTGAACAAACAAAGGAGCCAAGCGCTAGAACTAGGTAGAATAAAATGTGAACAAGGAATGTATTTACAAAGTCTTGCAAGAAACTTTGAGCAAGAATCCTTGAGTAGATGCAAGAGTCCATGAGAATGAACACAAATGTTTATCCACACTGGGGGAAGCTCAAACAGTCTCTTTTATGCTTCCCAAGCGTGGGCTTTGGCAAAATCAAACATGGCCACCACCAGGTATACCTCGTTGGGAGTGCCTCCTGGGCGTGGTAGTCCTTGTCTGTAGTTCACTCCCAGGAGGCTTTTGGCGCCCTCTGGCAGCGGTGGATGTGACAATATAAATGTAATGTATTATTATTATTATTATTATTATTATTATTATTATTATTATTATAGTTCATAATTATTATTATTGAGCATGTAGATTAAATTATTAGATTATTATTTCATGATAAATCACAAATATGCCAATGATGTGTTACCACTATACATTTTATGGTCACAAACATGTAGAACCATTTCATGATGTAAACTAGAAGTGCACTTGGAGAGCACAGATCTCCTCCAAGGCCAGTCGGCAACACTTTTTATGATTGGGTTTGCATATACACGACAAACTCTTTCCACCAAGGAACTGCGCATGTGCAACAATTCCAGTTCGTTTTTGCCTGAGCTCGAAAAATAATTTGTGCATTCACGGGGTGAATCAGATCCCCTCCAAAATGTAAAGGGCTCTTCCTTGGCCTACGTTACACCCTTCCACCAAGGTTAATGACAAACAACCCTGTAGATTTTTCATAATCCTGCTGAAACTTACAAACAAAACATAAACAAACTGCACTGGAAACATAACCATGTTGGTGCAGGTAAACATACAAAGGTATTGAAAATCATTTATGGGCTGTGTCTAACTCTAAGAACATGTATATGCATAGCTCTTTCAAATGTTCTTTCTATAAATGATTTTGTGCAGTCAAGTGAAAATTTTAGTCATGTTTTTCCTCAGTATTCCATTTATAAATGTGCACATGCTCACTTTTGAAATGTGCCTTGGAAACAAATGGTCTTCGCACCATTAAGGGCCAGTATAAAACTGTCCTTCCCTCATGTACACATTGGAGTCTTTCCTCATTATATTTGGCAATCTGGCAATCATACCTGCACTTGTTTTCCTTCTCCTGTTGTCTCTTTTGCCACATTACTGTGTGGAAAATCTTATAGGAAGCAATCATGATAACATCATGACAAAACTTATAATTCCTTCATAGTACTATGGACTCTTTTTGGACTTTAGAAACAAGGGAAAATATCCACTAGCCACACCAGTGGATCTTTCACCTTATATTTATTATAAGTCGCTCTGTATGCATTTATTATAAGCAGCTGTGGGAAATTAAAAGTGTAAGTGTAGGTTGTGACAGCTCAGGGGAACAGAGGACAGTTAACATATTCAAAATGGGCCATGGCAAGGTCAGTTCTCCAATCACTCTCCTTTTCTCAAAGTGCCATGTTCATTTCGTTTGAATCCTCAATCCTCCTGCCCCAGACGGTGTGGCTGTATCTCTCACTCTCTCTCCACTTATTCAGACCCTTCAACCAAGAAAATGCTGCCTTAACTGCTTGAGCACAAATAAATCTACTCCAGCCACAACCATGTCCACATCAAAGCTGACTGATTTACCCCTTTTTCCCCTTCATCTCTTTCTCTCTCTCTCAATCTCTCTCGGGCTTGCTCTCACTCCATCTCTAAGCAGAGTTGATCTCAGGCTGTAATGCGTCTAGTGTTCTATATATTGGGAGCTAATATTGGCTTTGGCTTGCGCTGATTGACCTGCATTCTGGAGCGGTCCCTATCCGGGCAGTCCCACCTGGGGCAGGCTGCTGTCAGGGTGGACAGTGGCCATGCTGGATTGATGACAGCTATTCGCCGATGAAGCTGTATTCATCATTCCTGTCCAGAGCTGCACTGGCCAGATGGACCATGACCATCAATCCACTGTCCGGGACACATCTGTTCCTGCTGTTGCTTAGAGTACTAACAAGTCGCTCGCTCCCTCAAAGCCAGCCGGTGTCAGCCACAGAGACAAAGACAGAGATGGAGGGGAGGGGGACTCTACCGAGCTGTGACTGTTTAGTACGGTGCTCACACTCTTTAATAAGCAATCGCTCAGCTATAGGTAATATGAGAAATCAGTGTGCAAATGATCACCGCACCTCTAGCCAGGCTTGAAAAGAGGACATTGCAGCAGAAGATAAAAATGAATGTAGGATGTTTTCAGCTAATGGTGCCACAACCCACTTTCAACAGAGTGGTCATTAGCATTCCAGCAGCAACAGTGTTAAGTGGAGTCAAAAGTGCCCAGTGTTAACATCTAATCTAGCTAACAATTTCATTGGTCCAGCTGTTACAGATTACAAGAAAATGCTCACCTTTAAACAATTCGGTGTATATAAAGTTGGAGTTCACTATCCGAAACTGTTATTATTTTATTTGTTTAAAAAAAATGGGTTGACATTTATTATTCAAGAACACATTGTTTAAAACTTTAAAACTATGGATCACAATGGAGAAATTATTTCATTCACACTTTAGCACTTTAACCTGGTCAGGGTCGTGGTGGATACAGAGCCTATCCTGGGAACACTGCATGTAAGCCTGGAATACACCGTGGATAAGAAATCCATGAAATAACATAAAATAAACAACACAAGTAAATAAATAAAAATATGTATTGTTAATTGTTTCACAGAGTGTTCATTGTTTTGCCTAATGGCTAATCAACGGTTTGAATGAAATGCATTATTGAGGCTATTCCTCTTACAATATAACATTTTTTACTAACGTTAACAAAAAAATATATGAAAAGGAAATTCATATAGACCAAATAAACAAAATAAACAAACCTTTAGAAATGTTTAGGCATAGCAGATCCCCAGTGACCCTAAGCTGGATAAAGTGGTTACTGAGGATGAATGAATAAATGAAATTTTACAGATTAACATCTCTTAAAAGACAAAAAAAATTATCAGGGCATAACACGGTTAAATCATTATTTGTCATTTTTTCTTATACCCATCTCTGGATATTATGTTTTGCAATGAATAGAGTATCATGAGAGTTGAGTTGTTATATTTTAAATGGTTGTAGTATTTTGAAGGTGAAGAAGGCTATAGGGTGTAATACTATCAGCTTTATGAAAAATCATGAATAAAATAATCATACTGAAAAAATGTTAACCAAGAAGTTCCATTGATTCATTATCTAAGCTGCTTATTCTCTACTGGGTTATGAGGGGGTGCTGGGGCCTGTCCCAGTGCTCATTGGGTTTAAAGTAGAGAAACAACCTCGACAGGTCTCCAGTCCATTGCAGGACAGACAAACACACACACACACACACTCACATCAAGGGGCAGTTTAGCATCTCCAATTCACCTGTCTGCATGTCTTTGGACTGTGGGAGAAAACACACAGAGAACATGCAAACTCCACACAGGGGGGACCCTGACCCAGCCCGGGAATTGAACCTGGGTGCTTCTTGCTGTGAGGTCACAGCGCCACCCTCTGCGCCACTGTGTCACCCCAGCTAGTTACATCATCGCTATGGTAAAGAGAAGCCAGTTGAATTTGTAGCAGCATCTGGAGGACAGACAGATGTAGTAGCAATGTAGAATACAGTGAAGAGTTGAAGCACCTCACCCAAACTGAGGTGCAGAGACATCACAAAGCAGAAAGAGAAAGGCTCCAGTACTGAAGAGGTTTGGTTTTGAGGAGTAGTAAAGCCTACCCCAGAACCAATCTCTCATGTTTTGTGGTGTCTGCCTTTGGAATCATCGGCTCACAATGGGGAGTTTGGCAAAGAGTCCTTTCTTTAAGGTTGACAAGGACACACAGATCAGCACTGAGAAAGAGAGAGAGAGGAGAGAGAGAGAGAGCACAGAGAGAGAGAGCGCACAGAGAGAGAGAGGTGTTTCCTTTCTTGGTTGGCAGGCACCACACAAAGACACAGCAGAGTCCTCCTCTAATCTCATTGTCAATCTCTTCTCTTCTGGCTTCTTGTTTTTCACTCTGATAGGTAATGTATGTACTTATTCACACAGTGCTATCACTGGCATTAACATACTGGCATATTGTAGCTGAACAGTAAATACTGTCTGATTGGCTCACATCTGGAAATTTGACAGACTGTGACATTTACACTAACAGAAATGTCTGTATAGCATTTTTTTTTTTTCATTTTAAGTGACATGCTGAGAAAAAGTATTGAATCAATCACTATTGTGTTCAGTGCCTGGTCTGTCCTACATGTATAATGGTAGTAAAAAGGAAAGTAATGGAAAAATAATTATTATTACAACTCCAGAAGTAAACATGCATGGCAAAGTTCCCCTGGGGAGCTTCAAGTTCAGTCATACCCAGACAGGACTTAATAGTTCAACATACTGCACTGTACAATTACCAAGCTAAAGAAAGAGGATAAAATAATGCATATCAGCAGGCTAATGCATGCCTTTGTAAGTGAACAGAACAAATACTTTATTTACATAAACAGCACACAATACAAATCATTAGCCAATGTATAAAGAAACAGGAGGTAAAGCAGAAGCATACACAAGTAATCATAGATGTATACAATCACAGATAAGGTCATTTACCTTGGATGCTACCATTTTTATCTCTCAAGTATATCAACTGTTTGATTAAACTGCCTGGATGTAGGCTACTGTACAAGAATAATGTAAAACCTCAGCTTATCAAGCACTGTTTATATTTGTATTCTATGACATTATCTGCATTTGTTGCATTCTGTGTCTAATCTGTACAGTACTGCAGCATTACTGAAATACCAACGATTCCTGTGAAGCATTTATTTATTTTACTAAGTGTCTATACTGACTTAAGACATTATTGAGGAATTCTAACCCTGTGCTCACACTGATAGTGACAACAAGCAACAAAGCATCCATAAGTCATTCATTTCCAGTGTTCGCTGGGCTACACTGAGAGACATGGAACAGCAAGTCGAGCAAAGTGAGCAGCGACAGCATAGAGTGGCGGCCAGTCAGAGGAAAGATGTCTTCCTCCTATGTTCATTGGCTGTGAAAGATTTTCTTTTACTAGTTCCTACATTGTCATTTTGGTTCCTATAGCCGACATGGAGGAGAAACTAATTGTAGGTGTTGCTGGCTTTCCTGTCCTGTATGATGTGTGTTTGTAGAATACTGTGCACCCACATGGATGTACAGCAGTGTTGCCTCCACACATGGATAACAGCAATTGTGAAAGCTACTTTGCAATCCACGGTGTGCTGAAACAAGATTAGGGGGGACTGCACCTGATTTGTGGGTTCACTCATATATCGGATGATATATTAATATGCCTGCTTTTAAGAAAATGATAAATAAAGCAGAGTAGGGGTGGCTCAGTGGTTAAGGTGTTGGGTTACTGAATAGGAGGTTGGGGGTTCAAAAACGAAAACCAACAACAAAAATGGCCTAACAGGGAAGAGTATCGCAGCTAGAAAGATTGCACCTCAGTCAACAATCTATCGCATCATCAAGAA
>JAOTRJ010000051.1:16983070-16993604 GCA_028564905.1 Leptodoras praelongus | reverse complement strand
CCAACATCAGTGTCTGACCTCACAAATGTGCTTCTGGAAGAATGGTCAAAAATTCCCATAAACACACTCCTAATCCTGTGGAAAGCCTTCCCAGAAGAGTTGAAGCTGTTATAGCTGCAAGGGGCCAATATCATATTAAACCCTATGGATTAAGAACAGGATGTCACTCAAGTTCACATGCGTGTGAAGGCAGATGAGCAAATACTTTTGGCAATATAGTGTATGTGTTAAAGGTATTTCAGGCATATATCCTATCAGTTCAGTAACCTATTCAGGTTAATATCCTATCAGTAAGTAAGTAAGTAAAAAGTAAACTATATATAGCACTTTTCTGGCAAAGCTTCAAAGTGTTTCACAATAATGTGCTTATTGTGCTTCACAACAGTGTCCCCTTCAGCTTTGTGAAAGGTCAGTAGTTTGTGTAATCATAACCTATTTGAGTCTTTCATGTGTTAAATAAGACCTAGACAAGTAAATGTGCTGTATGTTTAATTCAATAGGCCATTCATGGGGCAAGACCTTTGAGCTTGCTAATAAAGATAATTGCTGACTTAGACTCCACTTGCTGTAATGCCATGCTGTATGTTTTTCATGCATTAAAATGAACACATATTCTAACCCAGAATGGTATGCAACCTTTTGTACTTAACTATGTCATGATCATCATGGAATTTTACATCAAGTATTACTTACGATACAGATTTTTGATTTTTGTCATTACTAATTCTGTTTTTCCTGTCATTTTGAAGGATCCCTTTGGAGATGTGATTAAAGGAATCATGAATGAGATTCACACACATGCCCAACTGAACCCACTGTGCCAACCAGGCACACAGAATTATGAGCAGTGGGTAGTGCAAAAAGAGCAGAATGGTAAGAGAGCAGCTTTCTTATGTTCCAGACCACTAGGGCATGTTTCCTTCAGAGCTAGTGGAGCTTGTTTCCTTATTGAGTACCAATAACCAAGTAATTATAGAAAGTACTGAGGCACCTTGTTGTACACTCATTGATGCAAAGCACCACATATGCCCCATTCTGTGCAGTCCTTGTTTGCACATACCCACAAGGCCGTAGAACACCCCATTTTTGTTATGTACAGCAAAAACTCCAGTGTTGGATTAACATTTACAGTGTTTATATATATTACAATTGGAATATATAAACATTGTAAGTGTTAATTCAAGACTGGATTTTTTGCTTTGTAGGCTTCAAAAGGATACTCTCAATCACCCTTAATCCACTCTTTGGCAAGGCCAGCATAAATGCTGGCTCAAATGTCTCTTAAATCCCTGCGATAGTTGGCCAGAATCCAAGGTCCTCATGTGTCTTTGCATAGGTGTAACTTTGTTTTGTGCTGCGGAAACAAATGACAAATGGTAAAAGAAATGTGCCTCAGTAACATCTGACAGAAAAGATATGGCTTCAGTTTTAACCAGCATTTAAATGTATATTAGCTTTTTAAACACTAAACACAAAATTATGTTTTGGAAGTTGCCAAAAGTATATACATTATGTTTACTTACATACTTACCGTGTGTATAAATTGCAGCATGCAGAACTGTCAGAGATCAGAAACTAAATCTCAGTCCCTTGCACAATCTTTAGTTACAAAGTTATTTTTAATTAAATCATTTTTATAACGGTTTATACAGGAAACAATACAGCATATCCCATTTTACAGCTGTAATTTCACTCCATTTACACTAAACCTTTCTGCTTTACCCAAGATGAAACACAGAATTTATACAACATGTGCTCATGGAAAATGATGTCATATAAGGTTTTGAGGCCAGTTCTGTTCTCAGTGAAACTCAATGGCCACTGGGATTGCTCTGGCCACTAAAACATAAAGGATGTTTTCTGTTACAATGTTGCAATTAGTTCATTTCATTTCATAATGACATCCACTGCAGTTTGGCATCTTGGATAGAATTGTAAGAAGGCCCTTACAGACAACCTGAAATCAAAACTGGCATTTTTTGGGAGCTGAATGAATCCTTTATTGTCATTGCACACAGTACTTGCACAAAGTACAGCTCCTCTCTTCTAAAGAAACAAAAATGATGTAATCAAAAATATACGGAAAAGGCAATGTTTACACAAATCAACAAACAATCAAAAGCAATTGCACATGGCCCATTTAAAGTAGTAAATCTGACTATGATTGATATAACCAATGTGCCACCCATCCACTGGCTCACTTAGAAATACGCAACATTATGTTGGAACATGTGGTTGAGTTTTGTTGAAACCCCACACCAGGCTCAAAGGCAATCCTGATCTCAACCTTTTCAGAAGGGCCACAGTATCTTTATGACTCACCAGAAAGATGTCCTTCACAGTGCTATGGTTCACTGAAATACCAACCACATACAACATTAGCACAGATGGGAAGTTGCTGCTGTCTAGCAGACCCTGGAAAAAGATTTCTTGAGAATCAAGTGACACATAGGATCCTGCTCATAGGGTGTGCCCCATATAAGACTCTAGCATTTAGGTATGTTTCCTGGACTGGTGGGTCACAAAGTCCACATGTTTTTGCAACAGATCTGCTCAGGAAGAAAGGGTCTTCCATTTACCAGTGTGAGCAGAAAAATGGTCTTACTTGGGGCCACGAGTAGGACTATAGCCAAGTTTTTAAATTCTGTGCAGCTTTGTAAGAATTAGTAGTTTCATGGCTCTGCCTGAGAGGACCACATTCAGCTGTGTGTTGACTAGACATTGGTGAACATACTGTAGCTGCGCTTTACCAAACCTTTTGCAAATCTATGATACTTTCCCATTTCCCTGGGCATACATGTTCTCTCAATAATGCATCCATTGTACCATTGTACAGGCCTGGTAGATGAGTTGTCTTTAGTGAGGGTAAAAGTGAATGGGAAACATAAGGAAACATAAGTAAGGAACAAGGTATAGAGGGCCGCCTTGTGATGCCCTGAGGGTTGATGTAGTTACCCTTTACAGCATTGTCTGTGCAAAGCAACACATGGAGATGTCTCTGAACTTAACTTGAGAGAAAACTTGTAGTTCCTGCATACTTAAGGGAAATCAGTCTTACAATCAATCTTACTCTGCATCACCATCTCACACTGAATAATTGTGTGGCCTGCTTTGATGTTAGCTCTTTTCTGAGTTTACTTTGATAGCTTCTTGTGTCAAACTAACAACTTTTTGGAATCTAATATCAACATGGCCTTGATGCCAAAAAGGTTGGGGGAAATGAAGTTTGTAGCCCAGTTATCAGGACCCACTGTTTTGATGTAGTCTGTAAACAATGGCTGACATTTTTCAGTGTAAATCGTCTCAGCGCTGTGGCCTTGACTTTTAGAGGCATGCTCCACAGGGGTCTAGAATGATAGGGAGTGATGTTAAGGGCTTATCCCACAAGATACACAGGAGGCACTAAGATCCTGCCAGGGGCCTGAGAGGATGACTCTTGCTAGACTATGAAGCCTACAAGTAGGACTCTGTTAAATTACTCAAGTCTCTGAAGAGAAAGTGAAGTAGAGCTTCATTTTCAAGTTTTACACAATACCATTCTTAGGAAGTGGACAGAGCTGTTTTTTGGTTGGGTTGGTTGATGTTTGGATTTGTTTTGTTTATTAAATGTATTGATCTCTCACTTTGAAATCAGTAGTGCATCCTCTGTATGATCTACCAGATAACTAACAAAAATGACTGTCACAGTAGTATTGCCCTTTTAAATTGCAGTATACATACAGATACTGTGCACAATGCTGTTAATTTAGTAGTTGTGATGCTACATAACTGTGTTTCATGTTTGTCAGCTGCTAAAGAAGACAATCAGACAGTGCGGGTTTGTGCAGAGCATCTGCGTCAGTACAACGAGGCTCTATACCAGAGCAACACCATTCGCATGTGTGATGCTTTTTGCTTCCTCAATAAGTACTACAATGAAGAGATCAAGAAGAAATTTACCCCTGACGATGAAGACACCATTCAGATAACTGACACCGAACGCTTTCTCTTCAAGTTATTTAATGGTATTACATTTACACTTATGGCATTTTGCAGACACCCTTATCCAGAGTGACTTACATTTATCTCATTATTTATACTTCATTATTATACACCTCATTATTGAGGGTTAAGGGCCTTGCTCAACGGCCCAACAGTGGTAGCTTGGTGGTGCTGGGGCTTGAACCCCCAACCTTCTATTTAGTAACCCAACACCTTAACCACTGAGCCACCCCTGCCCCTATTATAGCAATGCATGCAATGCAATGCATGATGATCAGTTCATAATGTATGTTTCATAATATTTTCAGTACTTTATTTGTTCTGTATCAGATGAGTAAGCATTTAAAGCTAGCATAAAACACTAAATGTGTTACAAGTTGCCTTCAGACACATTCTCTCTCTCTCTCTCATTAATGTTTCATTAATGATATTAAACAGCTAAAAAAGAGCGTCTTCAGGAGCTGATGAAAAACCCACAGTATGAGAATAACAGTCTGGCTATGTTGAGGACGCTCATCTTGCAGGAGTACACCAACAGACCTGAAGCCAGAGGCATCATCTTCACCAAAACTCGCCTCAGTGCCATTGCTCTCAGCCAGTGGATTAAGGAGAACTCAAAGTTTGAGGACGTTGGCGTCAGAGCAAGCCACCTGATTGGTGGTGGGGATCAGAGTTTGGTGAAACCAATGACTGCAGTGAGTTAGTTTTGTTAGAAGATTATATTTTATATCTGAACTCGTCTTAGAAAAGCAACATCACATCAGTTAGGGTTCGTATATAATTGCTGTACGTAATGTACTACTTGGTAAACTACAGCAGTTGGGAAGTCATTGCCCTTAAATAGCTAGTGAAAATAATTTTTGTATACATAAATGATATATTGTTTCCCTAAAATGATTGTGTGTGCGCATGTGTGTGATGGCAGGCAGAGCAGAGGGAGGTGCTGAACAAGTTTCGTGAAGGAGTGATCAATCTGCTGCTAGCCACCACTGTGGCAGAGGAGGGCCTTGATATTAAGGAGTGTAATTTTGTCTTTCGGTACGGTTTGGTGACCAATGAAATCGCTATGATTCAGGTAAATGTTACCTTTTTCTGCTTCATTCTTACTTTTTCTTCTTCATTGGTTCAGAAAGCAGCACTGTTTGGTTTTACAGCTGTTTCTAATTGTATACCTGTTCAAAACTAAAACTAGTGGTCAGTCAGCCCAACACTGTCTAAATCTCAAGTGTGCTTTTCTCGCACGGTGAACGCCAGACTTTGATCTAGTTTTAGGATAGCTGCATGCCGGCTACAAGCAACTCATTTTGTAATCTGGTACCAGCTGTAGTGGAGTTTACATTAATTTTTTAACACAATTTCTTTCTTTTCACTTTTGTGGGAAAATGGAATTAAAAAAAATTACTTTAGCTTTAAATGTGATTGCAATGGAAATAAACATTAAGGTTTATTTAATAGACAATGACAATTAAAAGATTTTCATTGTTTTCAGTGATGAACTATTTGATAAATATAAACAAATTTAGTAATTGATGCCTGCAACACACCCAGAGAGTTGGGACAGAGTCATGTTTACCACTGGGTCACATTGCCTTTTCTTTTAGTTTTACTTTTTAATCATTTGGAATCTTATGTCTTTGTCTATTGTTAAAAGCACTTTACAAATAAAATGAATTGAATTGAAAGATACTAATTGCTGTAGTCTTGCAAGTGATACAAGACATTCTTGCTCCTCAACAGTTACTGTTGTCTCATATTCCTCTTCCTGATGCGCCATACATTTTCAATATTAGACAGATCTGGACTGCAGGCAGGCCAGTCAAGCCACACTGTTGTAACTCATGTGGAATGAGGCCTGTTATTGTCCTTCTGAAATAGGCATGGAAAAGAAGTCATCTTGATGGCAGCTTATGTTTCTCCAAAATATCAGTATAAGCCTCCACATCAATTTTACCTACACATGTCTTCTGTATTTCAGTCCATCTCAGATGACTTTGGGCCTAGAGAACTCTGCACAAAATTAATATATGGATTCCTCTTTGCATAATACAGTTTCAGGTTGCATTTCTTGAGTGACAATTCTCTCATGAAGTTTGGCACAAAGTGGTGAACCATGACCTGTCCTTGCTTGCAAAGACTAAGCCTTTGGTTGATACTCCTTTTATACTCAGTCTTGATGACCTCACCTATTACCAGTTAAACTACTACTTGTGGATCCTTCCAGTGGTATGCATATAACCCTTTCAGTCTTATTTTGCTTTGTGTGAGTGTGTTGCAGCCATCAATTGCTAAACGTGTTTATATTTCATAAATAGAGTTAACTTCATCATTGAAAACAATGAAAATCTTTTCATCATGTCTGTTAAATAAAACATCAAGTGAATGAACAAATTACAGATTTCTGAACTCACTTGAACTGAATGTAACGCAAGGAATCAATTTGACTGTTTTGTCCTGCAGGCTCGAGGCAGAGGAAGAGCAGAGGACAGCAGTTACACAGTGGTGGAGGAGGCAGGATCGGGGGTAGCAGAAAGGGAAAGTGTGAATGAATACAGGGAGAAAATGATGAACACAGCTATCGCCAGGGTGTGCACTCTGAGCCGTGAAGAGTATGAAAAGAAAGTAAGAGCTACCCCCAGTTGTACTTTTTTATAATTCTTTTTTAAAAAAATTATAATTCTTTTAATTATTAAAAATTATAGGATTCATTTCTAGCTTAAGGCCTGAAACTGTCTGTGGACAGCATGAGAGGTGATTGTAGTTGATGTATGGCCATGTTGTGCTCAGATAAATGAGAACCAGCTGCAGACAATCATGGAGGAGCGTGTGAAGATAAAAAAGAAGGATAAGAAGGGCATGATGAAGGAGGACCCCAGCAAAGTGAAGCTAACCTGCAGGAGCTGTGGTGTAGCTGTGTGCTCTGGAGAAGACATTGAGATCATTGAGAGCATGCACCATGTCAATGTGACTGAAGCATTCAGGTACTTGTTATACCTGTGAGGGGGGAGAGGCTGGTCATCTTTCATTGTAACAGTGTCATTGCAATACTTAATATGCAATTAGGATAGTGATGATCTCCATTAGTGAAGTTTCTAACTTCAGCAAAGTAGACTTCATGTTAAAACTTTAAGTTAAAAAATTATGTGTGGACTTTATGTCTTTGTAAAGTTGCTTTGGCACAATGTCCATTGTCAAAAGTGCTTTAGAAATAAAATTGAATTGAACTCATTTGCTGTGATGAAATGCATAATAATGATAATAATAAAGTTCATTATCATGAGGGCAGTGATATTTTTCTTGATTCTAGAGAGCTGTTCACTGTCAGAGAGAACACTGCCCTGCAAGAGAGACTACTGGACTATGAGGCAAACGGAGTTATAGCATGTAAAAATTGTGGACAGGTATGTCTTTTGTATTATGGTTTTAACTGGCATTCTAATAGGGTTTGCTTTTTTTTTTTGTATTTCCTCATACCCATGTGTCTTTGTGTAAACTAGCTCAATGGCAGGTAACTTAGTCTTAATTCAATGCTGGTGTGCCATTCACGTGCACAGCGCTTCACTTCAGAATGAAGGTGTGGCAAACAGAAACAATCCTTGTGTATTTCGACTGGCCAGAAAACGCGGAAGCATGGACCTCCGCATTCATCACGTGAATGTCAGTGAAATCCATTCAGACCATAAGTAACACTGATTTTGAAAATAAATGCAATAGGGAATGCAGGGGATAACTGTGACTGGAACACCACTGTTTATACTATTTAATTAATAATTCTGTTTTATTCTAATTGCACCATCTAACTGTAAACCATTTTTCTTTTTTAACAAAAAGGGGGCTCTTTCCCTGGACTTTACTGTTTCACTGTCTTTCAGGGCAACTCCCTCTGAAAGCATGCATACACTTAAAATAACTTTTTACTAATGGGACAAGTAACATCTGAGAATAATCTCGTGCCTGTTAAACCAGTTTCTCTCCTCCTAGATATCGCTCGAGCACACTCTCACTGCCATACAGTGTAAGGGTTAAGGAAAATAGTGGATTTTTAACTGTAACTGTGCTAACCGTAGGGCTATGGCTGACATAAAATGCAATATTATGTATCGGGACAGCGGGTAACTGAAGTTTACATATGAAACGCTGGGATTTTGGGGTTGCGCCGCCCAAAGTGCATAATGACCTTCATGGTGCCCAAAACACAGACTAGAGTTATGTCAGATTCAGACTTGAATCTGGATCCGTGCTTTTTGGTTTTGTTTTGACTTATGCACATGGGAGAATCGTACCCTCAGTGTCCAAGATCAAGTAAATTTGATGGTTTTGGCTATATGTGTTTTGACTAAGCTTTTTAATGATCTTTTTGATTTGTTGTGGTTGCAGGGTTGGGGTTCTATGATGCTTTATAAAAGCATCGAATGTCCATGCCTCCACATTAAAAACTTTGTGGTGACATGCAACTCCAAGAAAAAGGTGTTTAGCAAATGGAATGAGCTGACCATCAAGTTCCCGGCATTTGACTACGCTCAATATGTTGTCACACACAACTCAGATGATGAAACAGAGATGGACTAAATCAGCGTAAGGGGAAAACAGTGCTCATCTCAGTTTACTTACTGACAACTAGTACTGAACTGCACATTGTACCATTGAAATAATTAGGCATTAAGTTTTCATAAAAATAGCAGACCATAGAATCATTTACACTGGCATGTGGGGTGTGAAAACTGTCTCTTTTATTTCCTTTTTTTCAATTCTCAATGATTTAGTTTACACATATTGCACCAGTAGTCTCCATATTGTACAATTTGCCTAAAGGGAGGCACAGGAGGCTCAAAGATTCTCACTGACATTATCCTCATCTCTTTTGGCTGTTGTAAAAATATTTTTCTTTTTATTTATGATTAATTTAATCACCACATTGACTTTTTTGTTCCCGCAGTATGAGTAGCTGAACAGTCACAGACAAAAGATAATACATTGAGACATGTATAATTGCTTGTAACTTGCCAAGGAGCCCTTCACTTAATTTGGCCCATAGATCATTTTAGGGTTGCTATTCATTATGCTCTTGGTGATACAGAAACACTTACTGGACCCACTGGTTTTATTTAAATGTATATGAAATAAAATAATAAAATCTTTTAAAAATCTAACTGTCACTTCTGATTCCTTAAGAAATACAAGGTTTTTAATCATGTGGATTATTTTTCCTGTGATACTCAAGAAAATGAGATATTTATCACTATAAGCTCCAAATTAGTTGAACACTTTTACACTGTAAAATGTTTTTATGTAATTACTGCGTAAGGCTCAGGACATGTATCCTTTCAGGGATATGTCTTTTGTGAACAGCCAGCCTTTTCAGCAATGACCTTCTGTGGCCTTGTGGAGGGTGTTGATGATCATTTTCTCAACAACTGTCAAGTTCCCCACGATAGTGGTTGCATGTGCTGACCTCGACCAAGAGAAAAAAATATATTTAAATATAAAAATATAAAATAATTTTATAAAAATATTAAATTATATTTAATGAGAAAATAAGTCTAAGTGCAAAACTGTCTTTTAAATAACTGTCCTGAATACTGAAATTTGCAATCACAGGCTTCTGATCCCTTACCTTAGAAATCCCTAGAACATTAACCACCACTAAAAGATAAAAATTACACCACATAAAGATAAAAATGAACACAAAAAGGCTAGAAATATGTCACTTCATATGTAATGAAAATTAAATTAGTCAAATTAAATTATGAAATAAATGAACTTTTTCCACTATATTCTAATTTTTTCAGATGCACTGGTATGTCTAATGACCATTGCATGAACCATACATGGGTTTTATTGGGTGTTGTTTTTTTATTGACATTCACGTTGAAATGTACTTCTTTAGGGAACGAAACTGTTTACTCCCAGTAAACAAAAAAATTGTCTGATGTGTCACCTGGGTTTAATTTCTTGCATGAGTAATCCATAATGATGGGGCTCAGATCAAAATTTACTGACTGCCATAAAGTTCTCTGCATCTGACATACTCAGGGGAGAATGTCACACACAACAACAACAGCAATACACACACATACATACACACCACTGCACCTGTTCAGGCACCCCCAGGAGGAAGTTATTTCCCTGAGTACAGTCCTCACCAGAGAGCTCCTGTCAGATCACTGCTGCCATCATCTAAGACTTAAGCTGACATCTGGACAGTGGACAGATTTTTCCCTCCTGTTCTGGCTCAGAGATGTAATTAGAAATGCACTAAAATAAAAACAAGTCCCTTGGTGATCAGAAATGTAGACTGCCAGTTTTAAGTACTTATGTTTTGTTGCCTATAGTAAAAATCCAGGCACCATTTCTCCTTATTAGTCAGTGTATACCAATTAAAATGTTTCAAGAAAAAAAACAAGATAGTTAAATATTCTTTTATGAGTATACCATGAAGATGAGAGGATTGTCATATTTTTCTTTTCTGCTCTCTTAGAAAGGCGGCACGGTGGCGCAGTGGATAGCGCTGTCGCCTCACAGCAAGAAGGACCCGGGTTCGATCCCCGGGTGGGGC
>JAOTRJ010000051.1:16942390-16957615 GCA_028564905.1 Leptodoras praelongus | reverse complement strand
GAGGGCAAGAAATTCAAGAAATGAACTCTTGACAAGGCACAGCTGTTAACTGAAAGCCGTTCCAGGTGACTACCTCAGAAAGCTGACTGAGAAAATGCCAAGGTGTGCAAAGCTGTCAACTAAGCAAGAGGTGACTACTTTGAAGAATCTAAATCATAGTTTGGATGACTTTAGCATTAATCTATAATGCAGAAAATTGTTAAATAATGAAAAATTAAAGGTATGTCCAAACTTTTGACAGATACTGTATGTTCATGAGTAATTTATTAGAAATATATGCTGGGTAACTATAACTATAATAAACATTAAGGTGAGTAATAATGTTATCAATGGAAGTAGTAAATGTATTCCAGTCACTGACACTTATTTTATCTTTACAGACTTGTAAGATAATTTCAGTCTTCCTGGCTGCCCAGGTAGTAAACAGACGTTGGGTTGACGTCGAATGTGATTGGCTGCGTCGGCCCGAACGCACGACGTAAACAGGCGTAAACATGACTTTGGGCCAACGATGGTACAGTCGGCTTGTTTGCTCACGGAGTCTCATCCTCCTTTATATACTATATATTGGCCCGACGTCGTAATTGTATTGTATTAATTGTAATTGTATTAACTATGTGGGAAATCAGTTTATTTGTCTGTGTAGCGTCCAAATCAATACAAACAATAAACGTTTTGATCATGTAGCCTACATTTTATTTTTACTGTGATTACTGGGACAGGAACCCAGACACGCATCAAGAGCACTGTTAGTGGGGTATGGACTCATAAAATAATAATTATATTACATTCCTTTTATTTATGTTAATCGTTTTGTATTATCAACTTTCAAAATGTTTGGGCCGCGTCCTGATTATTCCGCGTGAGGAGGTCACGTGTTTCCGGCGGAAACAGGCGCTCCTGTTCTCAGAAGTGGAGCTGAACATTAATTAAGGTGAGTCCAGTTATTCGTTTATTTTATAATGTGTATAGGTTGCAGGCGGTGTCAAAAAGTCATTTGTATCAATAAACTTGTTTTCGCTAATATGTCACGTGGTTATGACATGTCCACAACTGTAACCGTCATGTCCACAACTGTAACCGGCAGCCTGCTAGTCACAACCACAGCGACTTCCCCGGCATTAAGGTAACTTGCTCAATTCAATACAACTCGCTTATGTCTCATTAAACTGTCAGCGAGCAAAATATAACCACACAGAACCTAAACGTTAGCAGTGTGACTTTAGCCCAAAATAGCATTTTGCTACTCTTGAACTGGACACAGACCTGTTTGGTTAAAATCTTTCAAAACCAAGTCCTTAGCTTAACCCTGTTTATTTATACATATGTTTGCTTGTTTAACCTTTTTTATTTGGTAATTACCTTTATAATTTATAGAGGATAAGCTTATGTACACCAGTCAGCCATAACATTAAAATCACCTCCCTGTATCTACACACTGTACGCTGACCGTACAGGTGCACTTTGTAGCTTTACAGATAGAGACTGTAGTCCATATGTTTTTCTCCTCCTTTTCTCCTGTTCTTCAGTGGTCAGGACCCCCACAGATTAAGTATTATTTGGGTGGTGGATGATTGTCAGCACTGCAGTGAACCTGATGTGGTGGTGGTGGTGTGTTAGTGTGTGTTGTGCTGTAAAGATTGGATCAGACACAGCAGTACTGCTGAAGTTTCTAAACAGTGTCCACTCTTTTAGACACACCTACCTAGTTGCTCCACCTTGTCAGAGACAGTAGCTCATCTGTTGCTGGACAGTTTGTGTTAGTCAACCTCTAGTCCTTCATCAGTGCTCACAGGATGCCACCCACAGGACACTGTTGGCTCGATATTTTTGGTTGGTGGAGTCTTCTCAGGTCAGCAGTGACACTGAGGGGTTTAAAAACTCCAGCAGCACTGCAGTGTCTACACACACTAACACCACCACCACCACCACATCAGGGTCACTGCAGTGCTGACAATCATCCACCACAAATAATACCTGCTCTGTGGTGTTCCTTGTGGGGGTCCTGACCACTGAAGAACAGCATAAAAGGGGGTAACAAAGTCTGCAGAAAAACAGATGGACTACAGTCTCTATCTGTAAAACTACAAAGTGCACCTGTGTGGTCAGTGGAGCTGATAAAATGGACAAAGAGTGTAGAGGAGGTGGTTGTTATGTTATGGCTAATCGGTGTAAACAGTATGTATAGAGAATAAAAAAAGTAGTGTAAAATACCCATACCCTATTTTTAAAAATAAATACAATTAAAATGCAGCTTGGTCTGACCCTGGCAAACATGGGTAGAGCTAGTTTATGCTGGTAGACTATCTTTGCCAGCTGGCATTTTATTTTCCAGATTTGTTATTACCTGACAAAATTGAATATACGGTATATTTGAGGTTTTCAAATAGCCTTACTGTGTTGTTTTCTTTAAAGTCACTGGTATACAGTGTAACATTGTTAATGGTCATTCAGAAACTGTTTACATTTTTCAAATCACTTACAAGTTGGGATAAATGGTCTACTAGCTTGACCAGTTTGGTCTGTTATGGTAACTGGTATCTGGTGAGAGCAAGGTGGATTTTTCAGCAGGATCGATGTTCTGGAAGCTTGTACTACAGACACAGTAGTCTTTTGCTTCACAAGTCACTATTGTTTAGTTTTCTATGTAGTCTAGAGCCTAAATGTATTGAATAAAACTATAGGAAGTTATGTGCAGTTACATGGCAGCCTGAAACTGATGTCTGTTCTAACTGATGAAAAATATAGTTCAGAAACTCATCCAGCATTTTTGTCTGGCATAATTCTAGCTTTAACCAGTCACTGGTCGAATGAGAATCATCAGGCTAATTTAAGATTTTTCAGTGATGAGGTTTTTAAACAAAATCTGCTCCAAACTGATGAAAATGCAGGCCATGGCATGCTGAAAGACAACATGTTATTTCCTTCCAAGTATACACAGATAGTCTCTTTGAAGGATGACATGACACAGTAAAAGAGCAGACAGTATCAGGTTAGTGAGGTCAGCTTACCTTTAGTGCTCAGCAACTAGGAGAGGAAGAAAAACAGCTTAAGATGGAGGTTGATGCTGAAATACATTTAGATTGTAAATACCTAATTAATGGATATTTTTGCAGAATCACAATTTTCAACACTAGAAGCACAAAATTATTGACACTTAATGCCCATGAGATAAAAAAAAAAATAGAGATGTGCCAGAACTGAGAAATTTCAAATCTGAAGAATAAAAAGAGTACAAGCAGTGGCTGATTTTCTAGTCAGCACAACTTATGAGTGATGCAGACTTGCATACTGGTGCCGTCGAAAGGCACAATATGACAAAATATTTGTATGGCTTAAATGTGTACTATAAGAAGAATCCAAACCTTTTTGTGGTCGGTTCACTTTTTTGAGGCATCAGAGCTGACAGCCATCCAAGTGTTTCCAAATGAGGCTTTAGACATCTCATCTGTGATGTTCACAGACGAAGGATCATCCCTTAAAAAAAATATCTAAATCAGTCATTTCACAAACAGTGCCAATATCTGATGTCTGTATTAGAAAAATATTATGCTATGCGCTGCAGCTATTTTTGTTCGATTCGTCAGTGAAATTGGCACACACTTGTAGTGTCCTTCCAACGGCACTTGTACTACTCCCTCTTCCTCTGCCAGAATACTTTGCTCCTCCTGGCAGAAAGGGAAGGAGAGAGAGAGAGTGAGAGAGAGAGTGTGTGAGTGAGTGAAAGACTCTTTTACTGCAGTAATGCCAACGAGAACTTCATCCACCTCTTGATCTCCCATCCTTCATTTTGCTGTTTCAGTGCAGCACAACAAAACCACTTCACACCATAATTATGCAAGAAACTTTACCAGTGTAATAATCAGGTCAGATGCATTTGTAGTCTTTCTATAACATACTCACCTCTTTTTCTGCATCCTCCAACTTCTTTTTCTTACTTTCCGGCATGAGGTCATCCAGCCAGCTCAGCTCTCTCTTCGTGAAGATAAAATCCAGCAGCTTCCGGATAAATACCAGAGCAAGAACCTGCCAAAAGCACAAACCTCATACACACACACTCCATAGCTAGAACTTGCTCCTGGCAAAAATCTTTGAGCTGGTACCTGCCAAAAGTCTATAAATATCTAGAATTAGCACTTCCTGCTTTTCTTGTTTAACACAAAATTGCTCAAAGCTGCTGTAAAATAGTTTATGTATAAAAATGTGTGTATTGGTTATACATATAAAATAATAAGCAATCAACTATTGAAATGAAGTGGGAAAGATTCTAATTAGACTAAATGTTAAGTCTAAATCTATAGTGCAATTCAGTTAGTTTGATTAGTTGAACAGAACAAAAGGTACCATCATAGGAAAGACGATGGCGGCGCGGGAAGTTTTAATGACCCAGAGGAGCACCAAGCAGCTGAGCTGGATGAAGGTGAACAGGTGAACCTTCCGCAGAGGAACGTGCCTCAGGTAGATGAAATCTGGCTGGTGCTTAGCCGGCATCCCAAATAGCTTCAACCTGTCAAAGAACTGAGCAAACGCAGCAGGATCACACCAACACTAATCAAGAAAGTATCATGTTAGAGGATGAAGCTCATCTCAGTGCTGATATCGGTACCTGTATTCCTCGTAGTGATGATGCTCCCATGTAAAGAAACACTCCATACAGCACAGGCATGGGAATAAACTGAAAAACAAATGCTAAATAAGCAAGCGGCTACTCTAATGCTGAGAAGGTACGTGAAATTCTCATTATATTAATTAAAATACTACCAACCTGCTGCTATTTTTTTTATCATACCTAATGAAGGCAATGGTGAGGTTTAGAAACTTCTATTTGCTTGGGGGAAGGTGTGGAAAAGTGGAAACTATGTTCTGGCACAATTAGTCAACACCTTTTTTTAAGAAGCCGGTGGCCTTTTCTAACTGTTGCAATAATTTAAGGATTTGAATAAACATATTAAGTGTATCACACATTAGAGCCGTAAGACACATTATTCTGGACATATGTTAGGTACGGCTTTATTTATTTATTGATTGAAGATTTTATAGAACTCCATCATTGGATCTTTCACTGTATCCATAAGCAAGAAATGCTTAGACGTGAAGCTGTGAATGTGCAGTGCAGGAACAGACCTTAAGAACGGAAGTCATGAAGACGGAGCATCCCATCAGGAGAAAAATCATAAGGCCAGTAAACCGTTGTTCTCTAATTCCAAGAAACTTGGGCTGCTCTCCTGGGGCTGAGCTCTCAGACTCCAGCTTCAGACTGTTCACATGTGTAATGGATAGCACTGTAGCTGCTACAAACCAGGGCAGGCCCATCAGTGAACACACCCCCAGCATCACGCTCACCACAAACAGATCCAGGTGGTAACCACAGCCTTTCTGTAGCCAACAGAGAAACAAAGAGGAAGAACTCACTATCACATAAACAACAACTACTATTACTACTATTATTATTATTATTATTATTATTATTATCTTTTGTATTTACAGGCAATAAACATTTGTGAGATTCTAACTCATTAGGAGCTACATGTTGTGCCATATTTCAACTGTCTAATCATCAGCATATTAATCTTGGGTGATTTGAATGCATGTATCATATCTAGCAATTAATTTTGTTCTCATTGCTTTTGTGGAAAAAAAAAACCACCAGACACATTTTGGATTAATCTTCACAGAACTCCAAGGTGCATAGAGATGATTTCTAACTCCCAGATCCGTAGCATGCCCATAGGGAACAGAGCGGAGTGACAGTTTTCAGTTTAAGTAAAACAGAATCAAAACTGTTAAAAATGGACTCACAAGGTTTTCTGGCGATGGTATCAATATTCCAAAAGCCATATGGGATTAAACTGCTCAATTGGAAACGCTACTGTCTAGGAACCAATAATTTGCTAGTTTAAAATGCGCTATAAGTGATTCTTTACATGCGTGACACAATGATGAAATCTAAATAATAATCTTAGTTTAAAAAAAAAAAAACTATTCTCTTGCCATCAGTACCGTAAGTTTGTGTTCCTTCCTGTTAATGATGACCGCAGTGATCTGCTGGTCCATGAAGATGAGGATGGTACAGAGAAGAGCTGGAATCACCGTTATGATACAAGTCCACCAAGGATTCGGACCCAGCGGGTTAACAAACCAACCTCGGTCATCTCGGGTTGGCTGCATGGGCGTAAACACAGTTACTTTAATTACAATGACTTACAAACTCCTAGATGTACCAGGATGCAGTTGAACACTACAGGGGGCAGGGGAACATTTGAGGAGAATGTCTCACCTTAAACTTGCTGGGGACCTGCAGTTTGGGTGAGGGGACACCTAAAGCGTAGTCCACAAGAACCATGGTCACAATGGTAATAAAGACAGCAAAATCACTGATGATTGATCTGACCTGAAGCAGACATAAAATATAATATGAAGATCATCGAAAAAATAACCTTCGCTCTTTTCTTATTTGCTCTAAAGGCTTTCGGACTACAGTAAGTAACTGTGTACATTATATTCAAGCATGAAAATTAGCCTTGATAAGCTGGATCATTTTATAGACTATATTTTTAAGAGCATTGTTTATTCTTCTTTGTGTTCTAAAACATATTTGATATATAATTCATTATAAAATTTTATAAAAGTTATTTTATATATTATTTTGGCCTGAGACCACCCCGGAGGTTATCTCAAATGAAGATTGTGTTGGCTAGTAAGCTTACTTTTGGCTTGTAGTCTGCCTGGTGTAAGGAACAGCACTGGTTTTAAGAGACACTTGCATATTTGTTTTCTAAAGCATATCCACCTGCAAGATTATTGTTTATAATATATAATACATTATATATGAATATAGGAATATATTATGGAATATATGGAGGCAATAAAGCCTTTAGATGGGGTCTTTATTTTCTTGATGGTCCACTAGAGGGCACCACTGCACAAGAAAGCCTTTTACTGTGCAGCCTCCCTCACCACTCACTCTCTCTCTCTCTCTCTCTCTCTCTCTCTCTCTCTCTCTCACACACACACACACACACACACACACACACACACACACGCACAATAGTAAATGGAAATAGCATTTTTAATGCAAATATTTATAGAAATAATTCATAGTGTGGTATAGGGAATTAGCACTGTAGTACTAACGAGCCATGTAAATAAGTGCAAGCTAAATAAACAATTTGCTTGGCCATTCATGAATCATTATCAGGGGTACACAAAACAATGCCTTTTCCAAATAGACAGGTTACCTATAATAACAACAGAAACTGAGCAATATTTTTGCAAGTGTCTTCACATTTTTTGTTCAGCCCTGCCAATGCGTGCACACACACATGCACACAGGCTGCACTGAGAGTGGGTAGTTATTAACGTACCTTGGTGGGAAAGTATCGGCTGGTCTTGAATTCTTTAAGGAACGCGGACATGGCCACAGTGGAGAAAAAGAGCACGACAGACCAGAAGAGAACATCAGGGACATAGGGTCCATGAGGCCCACAGGCTGAACCCACAAACACTCCCTTCTTCTCTATGCAATCCTGAGACAGACAGACAAGTGGTAGAATGTAAAAGATGACTTTCAACCTCATATGCATGGTATATATTTTAAGACTAATAAGCAATCAGCTGTAAGTTTGAACACAAGTTTAAGTGCAATGCAACTGCCACTTCACTCTTAAAATGTTTCTATGGATATATAGTTGTTACATTGTCAAAGGTTAATCTGCAGTCACTGATTTCCCTTTAACTTCATTTAGAAAACCTACCACAGTTTTTTATAACTTGTGCGGTGAATCAATCAAAGTGAAGTTGGTGCACGTGTCATTAGGCCATTCCAAATAAAGACTAAAGACTAATTTCCCAGAAAAACAGTAATATATAAAACATTTATGATAATGTGGTGTTGTTTTTTCATCATTAATAAAGTAAACATTGTGTATCTAGGCTTATAAAGCACTATAATCTGAATATGATCTCTTTCTCTCTCTCATTCTATTTATTTCTATCTTACATAACAACGATAAGCAAAGTGTTTTGTTGCTATTACCAATGCTCATGTCCAGTCTAAAGCAGATGCAGACGTTTGGATTTTAGTTGTTCGGCATGGCTAATCCAGTATAATCCGAACCTTATGTCCTTCATCTCTGCTGTTGCTGTCTGCATCTGAGACAGCATACCATATATGGAGTCCAAAAGCTGAGACCACTTTGAAAATCTGGGATTTATTTTTCATTTAAGACTGGAAATAAACAGAAGGTCTTAGAAATGTGAAAATTCTCAAACCAAAAAGAAACATTTTACATATTTAGTATTCAAGATGTATGATTTCCAGATCATAACAAAATCTGTGATATTGGACTTCTACAAAAGGTTTTTGTGAAAAAGTAATTTTTTCCATTAATCTTTAATTCATGTCAATATTTTATGAGTCTATTTTCATTTAAGTTGTTGCTGATAATATCAATAGTAATGAAAACCTTTGTGTTAAACTGAAAAAGAATTACACTTTTACACAAAAATTACAAATTACACTAATGCTCTCAGAATTTTGGACCCCTCTGTGTCCTTAATTCGTTTTCTGACCCTGTCACTTTTTCAGACTTTTAAACAAATGCATCTAATGCATACTCGCATTCCATCAAGTCCTGAGTCAGGATCCTGACCGCACAACTAAAATTTCTTAACATGGATCATGAAACTTGATTTATTTTGAGAAAAGTTCATCATTTCAGGAAGACAGTCAAGGATTAAAGGCTTATGAAATTGCATTAACGTAATGAGTATTATAAAATGCTATGTCTAGGGTTAAGCTGCTCGTATTAACCTGGACTTCCAGAGCCTCCCAGTAGATCTCTGATGCAGTGATGTTGTTCTGCTCCCAGTACTGCAGGGTGGCATTGCTGGGGTTCATAGGCTCTATACAAGCACAACTGCGAATGTGGAAAATAACACACTTCAAAGACATAGAATATTAGTTTGTGCAGATACCTGTTCCCACTGATTTAGAAACATCTCAAGTTTTTACTGTTAGACAAATCCTCCATGTAGATTTTACTATCACTTTAATTTGAAAGTAAGAATTACTCTGAACTTGTCTGAAAGTACAGCAAAATGCTGTAGACTCAAAAAGAAATCCACAATATTGAGGTCAAATGCACTACTGTACCCAACTTTTACAGTACTGTCAGTATCAGTATCAGTTCAGCTGTTATTGTAAATGTATTGTGTCATATAAGTTTACAACAATACCTTGCAACCACTTGCAATGTCATACTATCAGCTCCAACTGCTAGTAACTTACTGTGCCAAAGTATAAGGTAGTATTTTTAGTACACATTTTGTTATAGATATTTATTTTAGGATTTCTGCATTTCTACATTTTCCATTTCTGAACATCATATTCATTCATTCATTATATAAGCTGCTTATCCTCCACTTATCCTAGTGCTCATTGAGCAGAAGGCAGAGAAACACCCTGGCTAGTCCATCGTAGGGCAGACACAAACACTTTTACACACACATACACACTCACACCTAGGTGCTATTTATTATCTCCAATTTGCCTGACTGCATGTCTTTGAACTGTGGGAGGAACCCAGAGCTCCTGGAAACCCACACTGATGTGGGGAGATCATGCAAACTCCACATGGAAAGGACCCTGGCCCAGCCCAGGAATAGAACCTGGTTGCTTCTTGCCATTAGGTGACAGCATTACCCACTGCACCACTGTGCCACCCTGTATACACTCACAGATCACTTAATTAGGAGCACTATTCAAATACCGGGTAGGGTCTTTCTTTGCTCTCAAAACAACCTCAATTGTGTGTGGATTCCAGAGGACACTGGAAACATTCCTTTGAGATTCTTGTCCATGCTGACATGAGTGTGCGTCACAAAGTTCCTGCAGATATTTCATGTGCAATTTCATGCTGCGAATCTCCCACTCTACCACATCCCAAAGGTGCTCTATTGGATTCAGATCCAGTGATTGAGAAGGCCACTGAAGAATACTGAACTCATTGTCAATGTTCATGAAACCAGACTTTTTACTTTATGACACGGTGCATTATCATCTTAGAAGTAGCCAAAGTCCAAAGTGTGCCAAGAATATATTTCCCACACCAGTACACCACCTTTGGACTGCTGACACAAGGCAGGTTAGGTCCATGGATTCATGCGTGTGGTGCCAGATTCCGACCCAACCATCTGTGTACTCTAGCAGAAATTCAAGATTCATCAGACGAGGCTACATTATTCCAGTCTTTAGATGTGCCCACTGCAGCCTCAGCTATCCGTTCTAGGCTGACATAAGTGGTATTTGATGTGGTCTTCTGCTCTTGTAGCCCATCCACCTCAAAGTTTGACATTTTGTGTACAAAGTGGTTATTGGAGTTTCTGTAGCCTTTCTGTCAGCTTGAATGAGTCTGGGCATTCTACGTTGACCTCCCTCATCAAAGAGAAAATTTCTCCCTGAACATGCATTAAAATCCCAGGAGATCAGCAGTTACATTTTTGATACTCAAATAAGCCCATCCTGCACCAACAGCATTTATGTATCAGCATTAATGTATACACACACACACCTGTACACCTACTCATTTATCCATGCATGTAATGAAGGAAGTTATTTTGTCTCTGTGTGTGTGTGTGTGTGTGTGTGTGTGTGTGTGTCCTCACGAATAGGTGGTGAGTTTCTCAAGGTTGTTGTTCATGTTGAAAGGGTACGTATCGCCAAGATGGATCAGCTTCTCCAGAGCCTCATATATGAAAATGATGCAAATGAGAGAGGCGAAGGCTTCTTCTGTAAAACGAGTGATGTAGCAAACGAGTGAGCTGGCATCAGTAGCCACCAGCAGCAGACAGAGGAAAGCAGTCCAAAGGCCAATGCATGCCCTCAGAGACAGATAGGACAACCCGTACTCCCTGAAAAAAAAGCAAGACAACAAGGTATTGTGAGCATAATTTAACTAAACACAAAATCTAGCACAAAATAATGAGCTGTCATTTAAGGTTTTGTTGTCAAAAAGTCTTTTGTATTGTTCTGTTATTCAGGCCTCACTACAGACAAATCTATAGGACATTAGATGAGGCTGTGGCCAGACTTCCTCATTATTTAAATGAAAATGTCCTATAAATCACTAATATGAGCATTTATGCATCGACACACAGTAATTATATTTTAGTATCTAAACAATCTGAGAGCAGTACATGCTGTTTTTCTAGCACTGGAGGCAGCAGTCAGGTCCATACTCTATATACAGTAGATGAATGCACAGGCATAATTTACATTAGGTATTAGCATATACAAATCTCTAGCAATGACCCACACAATTCTGATAGTGAGGAAATATTATATATATAATATTTGTAAGCAATATTCAATTCTATGGAAGATAAAAGCAGCCTCACTTGCAGAATTTGAATAAAATCTTCTCAAAAACCAGCACAGGACCAGTGCTGCCAAGGATGGTGAGAGGCTGGCCAGCAAACAGGGAGTAAGCGATTCCAGTCATCGACGCACCAAACAGAGACTCGATAGCACTCTAAGCACATGCATAAAATCTTAGGTTAAAATAAATTTTGCAGACCTGGGTGCCTTAGTATGATTAGTGTATGAGTGAATGTAATTAAATGAATCTGTAGTGTTACAGGACTTTTATAGCCTTTTGAGTGCATGGTTTGATGATAATTTGGGACATTTCTGGTATAATCTGGTGTTTCTGAGAGTCTAAAGGAAAGTGCAATTATACACAGTATGTTACAGCAATATTAGTTCTGTGTTTTCTTACAACGCGTCCCTCCGTGGCCTCCCCCAGCAGTCCTCCGAAGGTGATGACAGGAGACATGCAGGCACAGTAGAGGAAAAGGAAAGAAGCCACACATTGCAGGCTGATGGCATCTGTGTAGTCAGACAGGTAATGTGGTGCCTTTCTCTTTATATCCAGAATAAAGCCACCAAACAGCCTAGGACACACAGCACACATCTATGTGAGTGTGTTTGGCATTATAATAATGTGACTTAAAAGTTACACAACATGCTGATTTTGTTTTAAATGTGACCTTCCTGCATTTGAGAGAAATATCATAGGAAAATTCATTTCTGCTGCTGTTTATACAATATAGTGGCATAGATATTATGTCTTCTGTCTCTGTCTTTGTCTTCAACAAACTAATGAACCAATGACTACGAAGATACAGACTATGCATTGAAAGGCAAGATTCTAATTATACATCCTGACAATGATCAGGATCCTAATTAAATGGTAAACAGGCTGCTCAGCTTACTGTCTAAAGTGAGTTGAGATGTCTATTGTTCTTCACATGAATAATAAATCATAATAATAAACTGAGATCATAATCCTAACTGGGGAAAAAATGGATCAGTATTTATCCAAGTTAAAGCTATTCTTAATGAGGTTTCATTTAGCATGCGATTGTTGCAGAAGTATGGAAAAAAAAAGAGAGGGATTTGAGAACAGAAGGGGGCTGTTGTGATGAGAAGAGAGAAAGTTGAGGCGAGTTGTGAAAACTGTCACTCGTGGGGGGAGTCTCTGTGACCAAATGTCAGCTGTGGCGTCCGTCCAGTTCATTTCAAAGTTGTGAAAATTGATTTCAATGCCATGGCATTTGTTTATGTACAGTAAACAGCCCATGGGCTACTGCGTTTAAGGCTTTCATTTCTCTTTTACATATGCTTTGACCTTCTCAACCTCGCACAAAATGGACAGTCACGCACACATACTTTGGCTTACTCACACAGTGACTTCGGAACAGAAGCACACATACACACGCACGCATACACACAAAAACACTGTCCATACCCACCTCCCAGTGTGCTGTAGCTCAGGGCCTCCATGCCCCCCATGTTCCTCAGACTCTGCCAGCTCGCCGTTGGGGACAGCAGGGATTTTTCTCTTCTCCTGTTTAACACACACACACACACACACATTAAGCACTCATGTCAGCTCCATATATTCTGGATCATGATGTTATTGCATTCAGCAAAGTACACAGAATTTTTTTTAAATGATGAAGAAGACAATATCAATTACTCCATATTGACAGACACACAAACCCCGTTAAAGTCTTTGAATTCACATTAAAGTCATATTAAATTACTGTATGACTACTAATATCATTACCACTACAGTACATAGTGATTTTTTTAATACTTGTTTATTTGCACAGTCAGTAATGTACTGTTCACAGCTGTACATGCAATACTGTAAATACTGTATTTACTACATTCATATATTCTGTATATATTACTCCAGTTCACTTTTACTGTACAATATCCTGCATATCACATTTTAATATGTATACTGAGTTTGCACAGTTTTATATTACACTTCATTCATATTGCATATTTGCACATTCTAATATTACACATATCTACACAGTTTACTGTAAATACTGTATATAAACCCACTCTATAGACGTGAAGGTAAATAACACTATTCTTGCACTTCTGTTTAAATGCTAACTGCATTTCATTGGCTCTGTACCTGTACTCTGCACAATGACAACGAAGCAGAATGTAATCTAAAAAATATTGCAGAAGTAATTTGCTATATACAGATGGGTAATGAATCAAAAGGGAAAAAATATAAAGTGTTGGGTCATCATAAGCCTCCAGAGCAGCTTTAATGCTCCTAGCTTTGTGTCTCTTGAACTATACTAGAAGAATGGAGACCATTTCTTCAAAAGATATTCCCTCATGTGGTGTTTTCAAGATGATGATGATGATGATGGTGGTGGTGCAGTCTAACAAGTCTCCATAATTTGCCACAGGTTTTCAACTAGGTTAAGAACTGTGAAGGCCATAGCATATGATACTTATCAAAGCATCCAGTGGGCTCTTGAGCCTTATAGATGGGGGTGGAGTCATCCTGGAAGAGACCACTCCCATCAGGAAAGAAACATTTCAGCATAGGACAATTTGTCACCCATCTGTATACAACCCATTTAAATATGCATAATTACATCTACCAGCACCCTGACACATTTACCTGAGAAGGGACGTTTTTCGGCGGCTCGATTCTGATAGACGGGTCCCATTCCCCCGGGGGTAGAACTGTTACTTGGTCAAGGAACTCATCAATTCCAGCCACCAGATCATTGCGGTCCTTTGCTTTATATGCAACATCATGGAAGACCTGGGATACCACAGTGCTTTGTTCAGTTACATCCACTTCCCATAAAAATGAAAACCGGTGCTATGAGTAAAAGTTGCTGTGAAAAGTACATATTAGCATACCTCTTAACAGTAGCATGATTACAGTGTTGCCATAGCAGCAGGGTAACTGGCTGCTAGACTAAAAAGTGAAATTCTAGCTAATGAGCAAGCGTTTGCATGTCATTATGTGCATTCCGAAATGTGCCTCAGCGCCTTGAGGAAGGAGTGAGAGAATCATCAAAAGTGTGAAAGGCCTCAGACTCCCTCAATTCAGTGCAGTCTTACAGAAATATATTCTGTCACAACTGATGCATTGCTCGTAAAATGCCTCTAACGCACTTGTGAAATGGGTCCGTCGAGCCAAAACACACTCACAGATTTCATGTGCAATGTGTGAAAAACAAATAAGTGTTTTGTTTAAATAACTTAAATAATGAAAGTAATATTATATAATAATATAATTAATTATAACAGCTTAGAATCAAGTATTTTCTTTAAAATAAGCAGTTTTCACACCTCGTCAGTCATCAGGGTTGCGATGGACCTGCCGATCTCGTGGTACTGTGGTCCTTTACCAAGAGGCCCAAGAAGAATGAAGAGGAACCTGCAAAAGGAAAATAAATAAGCAGTCTCCTAACAGACACAATGTAAATTAAAGGCTTGGTTTAAACTTCTACAATAACACCACATAGCCAGGGGTCAAATTTAACTCCCAGTATAAAAAAAACTCATGTGAACAGCAAACAGCTGATCTGCAGTACTATTTGATTGGAAATAAAAATCACTTTTAATGATTCAGCATAAGATTCATTCAAATACTGAACGTGATCAGTTGCAGCAACAGACACGTCTGAACAATGGCCATTCCCATTGTGACGCTCCACTGTAATTATAATCCTATTTTTTTGCTCTTCCTTTATAGCTATATAAATTTTTTGAGTATACATTGGATCTGGGCGGCACGGTGGTGCAGTGGATAGCACCGTCGCCTCACAGCAAGAAGGACCCAGGTTCGATCCCCGGGTGGGGCGACCTGGGAAATTTCTGTGTGGAGTTTGCAT
>JAOTRJ010000051.1:16895414-16906291 GCA_028564905.1 Leptodoras praelongus | reverse complement strand
ATTGTTAGACTGCGCTATGCCTGGCATTTGTATAGTTTATCATAAATAATATCATTCTTATTTTTCCTGCATATTTCATAATCAGTATATTTATATATCGACATATTTGATAATTCCAAATTAGCCTACTAACTTAATCAGTTCATACGAATTTGTACTAAAAATAATTTTAAACGATTTTAAACGATTACCTACTGAAACATACGTACGGCCAAAAAATGTAGTCGTGTTTGAATTTTTGGCTGATATTGTTTAAAGCTGTGTCTGAGATATTGTTGACATTACTTAATAATGTGTAGGTGACACATGCCGGCCACAATATGACTTTATCTGTGTGCCATATGCGCATATAGTCAATCTGCTGCCAAAATTAATAACTCAAATGAGAGGGTTTTGTTGCTGTTTTTGTTGCTGTTGTTTTTTTTTGTTTTTGTTTTTTTTTAAACTACCTGTTGAATATGAATTAAATGTGCATAATCGGTGTTCAGACCAATATAACGGTTTCGACGCGACTCACTGAACAGCACTGTGTTTTATTCCTTTTGTTGGAAATCTGAATTTTCTATATATCCTGTGTGATGACAACATTTTTGCAAAATGTACCGTTAATACCACGGCTACATGGGGAAAAGGGACTGTACCTCACTACACACACTGCAGTGCTAATATAACAGACTACTGCGGCGGCAGATGGACGCGTACTCCTCTAAAACACACGGTCCTGGCGCCGAACCGGATAATATGTCAGAATAACCTACATTTTCAGCCACATTTGAACCTTGATTAAAAATCTCATTTGAAGGCTGTTTTACTAACAGTTTTAGGCTCTTGAATTTATTGCAAAGAAGCACAGCACAATTACATTATCTTTTCATGAACAGGCCTAAGTTGCGCGTCTCGGGAATTATGAAATTATGAAGAAAATAATCATAACTAAATGGCCATTAAATCACAAACATGTCGGAACATGGTGAGATAATGTCGCTTCTAAGAAATGGTACCTGCTCTGTACAAATAAGTTACTGATTTTCCCTTATACCATGGATTTAAATATCATAAAATTATTTGATTTCATGATTAGCGGCCTACCAACAGCGTTACAACAAAGTACAAAATGATCTCACGTAGAGAGCAACAGTTAAACTACAGACTAATATATTTCCAAACAACAGCAATACAATGCAATACAACTCTGTTTGGTCTCTATTAACACTGAACTACTGAATGTCTGGAACTCTGAGTGGTCCATCTATCTGTCGTCTCCTATAGGATTAGGGGGAAACAGACTGGCCCATACCACTTCTCTTCCAGCCTAAAGCTTTTCCAAGATAAAACATCTTGCTTTCCTCTAAAAACATCGCACCAAAAAAATCTACGAATAGTTCTGTCCTTTTACATACTGTACATCAACAGGTAATGAGAAATCACGGATGTCTACTCAGGTATATACATTATTTAGTTACAGTGGTGTTATCAACAAATGCAAACAGTAAATTATAAACCTGTTACTAAGTTTTAAAAAGAAGGATAGGCAACGTAGCTTAGAAGATCTAAATATGCAAATAAATGCAGGAATAAATAGATAAATAAATAGCCAAAATAAAATATGAATAAATAGATAAATATGAACTGGATTCTTTGAACTTGTCGTGGCTCTGCGTTGAGACCAGTTCCTGTGTCTAACTGTGTGAATAGAAGCTGTAGTAGCCAATGTCCTTGGAGCAGTTCTTTTCGCACTCCCTGGGCGTCAGCATTTCGGATTTTAACGGCGATGCTGTTTCGGAAACCGGCGTGGCAGATGGAGAGATCCTCCTCCGCTTGGCTTGCTCGAAAATGCCCGAATCGCTCGAGTCGATCGACTTAATTGAGGAGGGCGTCTCTATCCAGCTGGACTCGGACAGGTCCTTGGGTTTGGCGTCGTCGTTTGTGCCCAGCGGGGATCTCTCGGGCGCAGCAGGGTCGCCCTCGTCCAGACCGACCAGGTAACCCGCAGCCGCTGTCCGGCCAGGGACAGTGTTAGAGGGCCAACAGGGGAGCACAGCACCGGATTTACCGCAGTACTGAGGCGGAGTGCGGGCCCCCCACGCCGTCGCCTCGCCGTAGTAGCCCAAGGCTCGGTTAGAGCAGCCGGCTGTGGGCAATGGGAGACTTTTAACTCCGGCGGCTGCGTACGAGAGCAGTGTGGCCGCGTTGCCCGCGAGATCGGCCGCGGCGGCAGCGTCGTACGCTGAGGCGGCGAAGTCCAGTCGGTTGTTGGCCGGGGTGACGAACCAGCGCTGCGGGGAGCCCACCGCGGTCTCGTCGGTTTGCTGCGGCGAAAGCAAGCTGTTGCCGAGCGGGACGCCGCGGTCCGTGCCAGGAGCGCCACCGACGCCAGGGTGAAAGCGGGACTTGGCATACGAGCTGACAAACTGGTCCTGCAGGAAGGAGCCCGGCATGGCGGCGTAGCGTGCACTCGACATGAGCTGAGAGCGCGGAGACTCACCCGGGGACGGCGTCAAGCGATCAATGTCGCAACCTGTGTAGACGCTGGAATAAGAAAGAGTCAAACATAGTTCGCGTATTATGAACTTGATAAAACATTTTAAAGCAACCTGCATTAACGTCACATGTCGTGCGTAAAGGCGCCAGGAAACATAAAAAGAATGTAACAAATGCACCATTTTGGTTTATGGATGTAGTACTCAAAACAACAGGGAGTCAATCTGAGAAATATCTGGATGGTACTATTTTATCAGGCTTGTAATATAGGCTGTACTGATTTCTAAAACATAGCTGTATATAGGCTATATATATAGAAAGCATATTCATCAAACTCCATGTTAGCTTTTTCTAATATGAAAAAGTCCGCTTATATCTGCCACCTGTTGTATTTACCTTCATCTTAAATAAAATCTAATGCAATGTGACCCTTCGTTCCACATTTTATTAATTTATACATATATTATCAGGTACTTTTACCAGGGCGTAAAGTATGACTTGGGGATTGGATAGCTGTAGCCTACAGTTAGCTTCTGAAACGCATTTGCTGCTAGGAGCATATATGAACTAAATATGAACTAAAATAACTCATGACTCGTGACGCAACATGAAATAAAATGACTGAAAAATAATAATGAGAATTTCTTACGTGTCATAATTGTCCCGGAATCCTTTTGCAAATGGATTATGGTCAATTTTTAGCTGTGTAATCTGTGGGGTGAAGCATAACAAAAAAAGCAACGATGACACACTCTTTCCCACAAAAAATAGCTTAAATGCAATGTCGTTTATATTACCACTTACAGTAATATTATCTTTCTTGTCTAATGTTAACGTTACACACATAGGCTGTGGATATGACCAGAAATAGGACACCGGTGATGGTAAGTGGTGCTTTTAGCCATGCTGTGATTCTTACATCGGTATTTTGATAGGCCGTGACAGCGATAAACTGAGTTTCGGGGAAGGTGAAAGTCTGCACGCGGCCAGGTTGGCTCGTGTCCTCCGTTCCGTCTTCGTTCACCTGCACCACGTGAAGCCGCGGCTGGTATTTATGCAGAGACTGAAGCACCACCATCTGCACAGACACCCGAAACACACAGGAGTCAGCGCAAAGCGGACTGCCACTCCACTCCCTTTGTGGTCGTGTGTTAATTTATATACATTTTAAAACACATATTGTTATAATGATCAGTGTGTTACTAGAGAATATTGAAATTAGTGAAAATATACATGGAATACTAAAATAGGTTCAAATGGTGCAGACATGTTATGGATTTATTGATCTCCAGCAATGCTCATGTGCGTAAAAATAGTAAATATTCTCTGGTCCGAGCTTGTTGATATCTTCGATTCAGTTCATATTAAATAATGCGTTATTCTTGTCATATTTATTGACCAACCTGTCCTGTGTTGTTCGAGGCTCCTTTGTTGTTCGTTAACTTCAATTTTCCAAACGAAATCTCTTGGCGCATCCAGTGAGCGCCCGTGTTGGGAGAATCTGGGTGCATGTACACTCTGTTTCCTACATAAATATAAATATAAATAATAATTATATTATATTATATAATAATAATAATAATTATTATTATTAATATTATTATTGTTGTTGTTATTATTGTTATTATTATTATTATTTTTGCTTTCGTTAAATATTGATAAGGAATAAAGCTTTATACTGGTATGTTGTTGGAAAGCTGAAACGAAATTTTAAAAAATGATCTTCCCATAGTTAGGTCGTATTTCTGCATACCTGTCACATTGGTATCTGCTTTGCCGCACGGAACCCATTTCCCTCCCTGGAAGCGCCAGTGGTTCGCATCCGCCAGAATAACATCAACAAAAATGTTATAGTGAGCTGTCGGGTCCAGGCCAGATATGTTGAAACTTAAAAACGGGAACATTCGCCTGAAGATGGACAAAAGTTATACTAATTTAAATGCTTCAAAATTTTGTAATATATATTATATAAAATCTGTCATTATCATTTTATATAATATATGACAATACATAGTCTATTGTAGGCTATATTATCGGTGTAATTATTACCAATCAAATAGCATTGATTTAAAATTAACTAGCATGAACTATAAATAAAATACAAATATTAAATGAAAACTGGATGTAAGGTGTAAAGTCAAAAAGCAAATGTTGTTCTGTGTTTTGCGTTGAGAAACGGGGAGTAGGTGTGCCATAGTTGTAGTAAATGTGTATTTATGTAGGTTATATGTTATCCATACGTTAGATAACGTAAAAACGGTGAAATGTTACGACTAATTTACGCTGAGTACATTATACGATGTGTAAAGCTGTATTTTTCTATTTAAATTTACAAACGAAATAAAACGAAATATAAAAATCGCTGAATACCCACCGTCCTTGCTTGGTTATAATCATCTCGGTCTGGTGGCGATGAAACTTGAGCCATAGCGCCCTGTTGCACAGGTAGATTTGCGCTTTGCCCGGGATTAGTCCGGCCTGTGCCGGGCTGAACTGGTAGAAAGCGGCGCCTTGGTACGCGTGGCCATACTGCTGAGCGTACGGGTAGCCGGCGCTCGGGTAGCCCTGTGGAGAAGTGTTACTCAGCAAACTGTTGTAAGCTCCGTTAGTAATGACAGGATGATGCGCCATGTAGCGACTCGGGCTTCCGATGGAAAAGGCCGGGTGCGCTGGTCCGTGCTGGCTGGGGTAGGGGAACATCGCGGCGGGGCTGGCGGAGAGAGGCTGAGTTTGGCTGGACTGTGACAGGAGATACCTTTCTCCAGCAGATCCATCGAAGTTGTGACGAATGTCAGCGACTCCGTCGAGCGCTGGAGAGAGTTTGCCTCTCTGCACGTCTCCCGACGAGTCCTTAGAGTCGGCAAAATTGTCCGCCTCTGACTGATTCGTCATCCCAGCGGAGTTTTTTTTCAGGGGTGAACTTCTCTCCAGGTTGTCACGAGCAGATGTAATAGGATGGCCGTGCAAGGCGAGATCAGAACCCTCTGAGTTTGGGTAGCCACTGCCCACACTCAAACATTTCTTGGAGAGCGCGAGAGCTGGCGAGATGCAGTGTTCGAGCTGCATAGCTCTCGACGACGGCAAGCGGCAATTAACGCGTGCGACGTGAGACCGCAGGCTTAACGCCTCGCGAAGTTAACCCGGGAGAGAAAAAAACGCCTTCCCGCGGTCGGAGCTACTTTGTGCAAGAAAGCAAATCAGCCAGTTGACACTACCTTTGCAATCGAGGGGGCTTTCGCTTTTCATTCCTGCCGCCTGCATCGTTAATGAATCGACTTTTGCTATTGGTTAACACGTGACAGTAATTTAATTAGACAGAACTTAATTAGGATAATCAAAGAGGCCCTTCACGCCACAGTGTATTCGCTTCTTGTGGCCAGTGATGTTTGTACACTGAAACTTGTGAAAACTGGGACTGGTGTAATTTTAGCTACTGCAAAAGACAATAGTTTGATACGCCAAAATCATTACAATTACAGCATAATGGTAACAATCATAACTATTTTCATTGCCAAAATATCATAATTACTGACCATTTCCAATATAATATTACCATCATTTCATGTAATATGTATAATACCATCACAATATAGATTAAATATTATTAGAGATGATGATTGGTTTAATAATACATTTAGTCTGTGACTAGTTCTACACTCCTGAATTTGTTGTCGTTTGTATGTCGTGAGCGTAAACACACAGTGTATTATACACACAGTGATTTTCCTTTTAAACAGATAGAATGCCAGGAAATGCGTTTCTGCTAAGATTTCGTGATGCGGCGTGAAATCACCAGCTTCCTTTGTATATTTAACTAGTCCCAAGGGAAATCAATCATTTATTTGAGTGGACCACTTCAGGTTATACATGGCAGTGTACACCATGTGCACTCCACAGCAGGACTGATAATAATAATAATAATAATAATAATAATAATAATAATAATAATAATAATAATCATCATCATCATCATCATCATCATCATCATCATCATCATCATCATCATAGCGCCAGATCTAAATATTTTAATCTTTTTTATTTTTTTGGTTCAGCATGCACACAGCAGTGATACAGTAATATAAAATTGGAAAGGTCAGTTGTAATTCCCATCCATTTACTTTTCAGGTGATTTTTTTGCGTTAAATTAATATGAAGAACTAACTCAAAAACGACAACGGAAGAGACTAGTTAAATAGGCTCCCTTATAATAAAAAAAAGAAAGTGCGATTTAAAAAAAAATGTTTCGCTTAGAGTCACCAATGTTCGCAGCAAGAAAAACATTTTGTTTTAGGTTTTCTTTTTCGAGAAGCATTCCCGCCTGGAGACAAATTTGTCCTCTCCCTTGCTAAGAATAAACATTTTAATTCCCAGTAAATTTATGTCGCCAGTCTGACGGGGATTAGTGGCAGCTATCTCTCATTAACCGCTGCTTATATCACGAGTGTCCAGATTTCTTCTCTTTCTATTTCTGGCATCACTTTCATTTTCTCCCTGCTTACTTTCTCCTTCTCCATCTCACAACATCTTCTACAATCCTGCATATGTGCATGGTCATTTGAAGCGTCCAAGGCGTTTACACGGATGTTTAGCATATCTTTATGTAAAAAAAAAAAAAGCTAGTCTTATAATTTACCCTACATGCAGGATGGAACCTGGATTGGAGCGAAATCGCTACTGTCGATTAGAACCCACATTTTTAACCTAGAATGCGCGCGCATTTATGAGTGTAAAACAGCTCGGGTGAGTGTTAGCGCGGGGATGCGCGCCGAGGTGAGCGGACCTGCACTTCTAATGAACAGACTTTCCGTTTCCGAGGCTAACAAGAAGGGTCATTAGAAAGGGGCAACTGGGTCCAGCAATCTATTCTCAAGGAACATGCAAGCACAGGCTTGCCTGCATGCGCCTAACCAGCTGAACGAGCGGCTATCTTCTCCTTCTCATTATTCCCTCCGCCCTCCCTCCCTCCATCTCTCTCTCCCTCCACCTCTCTCTCTCTCTCTCTCTCTCTCACTCTCTCTCTTGCCTACTCTTTAATAAGCCTTTAACCAGACATAGGCCTTATCACTGCAGGCCTTATTGTTGACTTAGGCAGCATGCATATCTTGTCTTAAAGAAGTTGTTTTTCTTCCGACCTGTTATTCACCTCCTCTTCTTTTGTTGTGCATTAGACACCCCCACGCCCTCCCCTCTCCTATCTTGTACTTTGCACTTATTAGCTCAGCTAGTGGCCGTAACCGCAGAGAAAGGGCCTGGAGGGGGATTATCAATGCCAGGACCAGCCTTGTGTCCCTCAGGGCGTAATTGTGTGGAATACACAGCTTTTGCATCCTCAGGTGGGCATAAACACACGCCACTGACCCACGCACACAGGTGATGTGTTTCTCTGCCGCATGCACATTACTCTAATTTGTTTGAGCGTTGCATTGTTCTGTTAATTGTATGTTTTGCATTATCTATATTAATTATGTTTCACAAGCTGAGTATTTGCCTAAATTAGTAACCTATTATTTGCAGAAAGCAGTTATTTTCTAATCGGTTCCATAAGAATGAAAAGTAATAAATGTATTTAAATGGGCTATACAATAAGATGGTACTCAGTGTGTGAGGGTTTCATTATGAGCACAGCCATACTGCGTTGTAACGAGGTCCTAATCTAATAACTACTGTGTCGAATGTCAATGGATCCAACTTAGAGCAGTAAATGAAACCTCAGTTTTCCAGTGATATTCAAAGAACCTCTAATGTGTCACCACTGTGAACAGCTTGAGCACGTGACCTCAGGCAGGGAGGTGTTTGATTTGGGTTCACTTCCTGGAGCCATCATGTTGGCCTCGATCAGTCGTAAGTTGCCAATAACCTGCTATATGAACAAGCCAAATGTCAGATCCTCTTATCAGCCTTGCAGAACAAGACATGTCCACTAAACCTCTCCACATCTGCCTGTGGCACAGTGCCAGCAGGCTTCATGAGCAACGTTACTCATCTATGCTTAAACAACTAAGCTAAGAAGGTCACACTGGCACTTTATTTATCGCTAATCAAAGATAGACGGCATGAGCAGTTACTGAAAACAAAATTAAGTGATTTGGTTAAAACTATAGCAGTAAGGGAAAATGATTGCCACTCGGGTCTAATCTAATCACTGTCAGTTGCAGGAAGAGGTGGGTGCTGTAAGTGAGCACCATCTCTGGGACTTTACCTAATGCCCGCTCTGTCACATCAATGACGGGATCACCGCACATCGAATGACAACAAAATTATAGCCAGGCTGGATATGGGGACAGAGGAGGCTGCCCCAGTCACAAACGATTGCTTTCTGTAAGAGTGAAAGAGAGACTGTACAGAGTAAACACAGTACTGACAGGACAGGGATGAAAAGAGACTGAGAGCTCAAGGTTATTTGTGATTCATGGCAGGTAGTGGCTTATATTACAGTGTCAATAAAAATTTAATGGGAATGCATTTAAGATGGCCCTTAAGTTATTTATAAGTTGTTTGCTGAATGCAATATCGAAATACATATCAACAAAAAACAAAAGAAAAAAATATATATATGTTCTATTTCAAATATTTCTCACTTTCACAGTGCCATGTTCCTTCCAGCACCACTAATTACCTCATTAATAGTGTGGCTCCATTGTTTGCGACTAACATGAATTCTGTCCGCTGTGGTGTCCTATGCCCGGGTCGAGGCCTGTCACAAGGAATCAGGCAGCTCTTTGGAAAAAGGAGATGGGAGGTGGTCTGGCGTGAGCTATGAGGACAGTTGTGGCTCTTAAAGCCTTATTAGCCTGAGTGGATCAGAGCCAGACCTGCATCATCCCTTGAGACACACTCCTACACTGCTCATTATTGATGTCCTTTTAGGTCCTCTGCTCAGGTGTCACTCATATCTCTGTCAGAGCGGCCTTGGCTTGGTACAGAAGCCAGATTTACTAGCCACACACCCACACACACAGACACACACACACAGGTATGAAAATAGTGCAAGGCTTCTGACTGTTCACTGACCTTCACTGTACACATTCTTTGCTGAACTGAGGTAAAAATTGAAGCTGAGAATGAATATCAAAATTCTATATGCAATAATTCCAATTCTAAGGTTACGCTCATAGAAAGTTCTGATGTTCAGAACAATAGCACTAATCACCTAGCTCAGTGAGGCTTCAAATTGCAAGTGAAACATCTGTGGATTTTTTTTAAATGACCTGACCTGTATTCATTATAAAGTATTATAAACAATTGATACATTTTCTTTCCATTAAACTGTTTATTGATATTATTTGTCTTTTGAAAATGACCAATTTTGCTAGCTTAGTTAGAACAAAAGATTAATGCACCTAATCAGGAATCATTTAACTCATCCAAACCATTTCTCTCTTCTACTGGATGAAATCACATGCCATTATAGTGGAAAATTACAACAACGGTTTCATCTTCAGACCAGCTGGGATTTGGAAAATAGAGGGCCAACAACAGAGATAAAACGTTCAGCCATTCTCATATTTTAATAAACCAGGCTTCTCTAAATTAAGAACATTCCACAGTGCCAATGATATACTGGCATACATTCATTAAGTCCTGATTCTCAAAGGAAACCCACTGAAAGGCAGTGCAATTTGTGTGCAGGCAGTGGAGTCCATAAGTATCACTGGAGAGTAATGCAATATTTGCTGATTTGTCCCTGTGCTCCAATGAATTGGATTTATATGAAACAATGACTATGTGGTGCAACTGCAAAAGCTTTCATTCCTGGGTCTTTGCATCTACAGTGTGGTGGTTGAATCATCCAGGCAATGTTGCATGACTTGAAATGCTGCTCAGCTCTAAGAGCCTTTCATCATATCAGAGTTTTGACAAATCAGACAAGACACCGAACATGGTTTTATAAATCTCACTGCCTGGAAAAGCTATGTAGGAAAACAGGCTGCTGAAAACATTTTGTACATTACATATTATAAAGCTTTCTTTAGAAAACAAAGGATAATCAAAAATGATGCTTTACTCAGCAGCACCTAAAGTTTGCCGTGCTTGGCTGTCAGGCATTTGTGTGTGATATTCTCATCAAATTCATGAATTCATGAACAGCCTGACAAAATATTGTGACAAACATTTTCTCGTTTGAAAGGCATCCACAAATGCTGGTTAATAAGAATGTACATCACATATAATATACTCTGAGAAGCTCTGAGATCATTTCCTTCCAATTTGGGATATGTATGGATGGTTCTCGTCTTCTTTTACTGCTTCTGAGCATGGAAATCTGCTCGTAATCACAAATACTGTGTTTTGATTTCTTGTACATGGGCACATACAGGGCAATGAAACTGAAACACCTGTCATTTTAGTGTGGGAGGTTTCATGGCTAAACTGGACCAGCCTGGTGGCCAATCTTC
>JAOTRJ010000051.1:16876333-16893728 GCA_028564905.1 Leptodoras praelongus | reverse complement strand
TCCCAAGACGAATTGATGCTGTATTGGCCGCAAAAGGAGGCCCTACACCATACTAATAAATTATTGTGGTCTAAAATCGGATTTCAATCAGATGTTTCGCTAACTAAACAAGGGCCACAGAAGGGCAAACATGACAGCATATTAACTCATACTTTAACGAACTGTCCTGATTTACAGGAAGCTCCATCAAATTACATTTTGCTCCATTGGTTAACATGAAGAATTTTACATTCAACTGCCATTTAGCAAAAGGGATATATTATCAAGGGACAAGGGTCTCTTGTATCCAGAATATTCTACAATAGAATGTAGAATTGTAGGCATAAATGAATAAATCAATATTACTCGTGTAATGTTTTGTAGAGTGAATGTCACCATTTAAAGAATTTCAGATTTGTATGTTTGTATTATGTGGCAGCTAAATTCTGTTTGTGCATTGAGGTTTAATAAAACAATCAGCATTACAGCAATATTAAAGGATGTTATGTTGTTTTTTTTAACTGTTCTGTTTTTTCTGTGAGAAATGCGTCACATGCGTCACCATGAGCATGGGCTGGATTTTCACTAGCATTTCCCTTCCCCTGAGCCACATGTTACATACAACAACATTTAGTCATTGCCTGCTCTAACATCTGATTTCCAGTAGCATCATCATTATTCAGATCAGTCAAATAAATTGTCAGGACTAATGAAATTAGTTCAATTTGTTCACTATGATCTGTCTACACTAACAATTAGTCTATTAGTCTATAATTAGTCTAGAACTTTGAGTCCTGTATGTTGGATTCTGTGTTGGAGTTCTCACTGAAATGACATTGAACATCACTGGAAAACAGTGAGTGAGAAAAGTAATATTTGTCTTTTTAGGAGCTAAAACCTGTTTGTTATCCTTTATGCTCCGCTCTGTGTGATCTGTTTTTTTCCCCATGAAACAGCCTTGCACTACACTAGCAATGCTCCCCTGTGATGTCAGAGTGCCGTAGCTGCTGACTTCTCACAGGAATAATGAAAATGTAGCACCAAACAACAGATTGGCATAAATACATTGCTAAGTAAATCCCAAATATTTCACTATAAATACCTTGAATGTGGTAAAGTGGAGTGTTTCTTTAATATTTATCCTATCATTTATAGGATATCATTTCCATACTGTTCAGCATCAAAGTGTAAACAACATACAAGACCCAGGAATTATTTTCCTAATTGCAGGCTACTTGTGGCAAGCACTGGTATGGATTATTGCTCTGAAACATAGTAAGGATCTTATATCAAGCAACACAGAGGGAAGAAAATGGCTAATGTCCCAACTAAAACATCTTTTATCACCAGCTTCAGGTCTGTTAGCAACTGCTTAGTTTGTTGCCAGTCTCTTTAAATATTCAGTGAACTATATGACCCTTGGAGTGCAGCTGGGTTTTGCGACCATTTTGTTCTTTCTGCTGCCATGCACTGTCAGACATCTACAAGTGAAGACTATCAGCCACTGTGCCCTGCAAGCCCCTGGGCATTAAAAATTCAGGTTAACTCTACTTTTTAAGCCATTTCTATTGAAAAGTGCCAGAGAAATGAAACTGACTTATGCCAAATGAATATCACTGGATTGCTGTGATTTTGCCTCTGATGTTTGTAGGGTTGAAATTATTTATAAAACATCAATTTTGGCTTACTGCATGAAGCATGCACATTCCCTTCAGACCCCATAGAGAATTGTGACATACTTGGTCTGAAGTAAAATGAGATAGAATCCTTAGCTTCTGGATTGTTCAGATTAAGTGTGATCACCAACTACATGCAGCTTTGAAAAATATGTAAAAAAAAATTGAAGTTAGTCATTATGGCAGTGTAAAATATGTAAATACATACATGAATAATGTACATAAACGGAATATATTTGTGTGTGTGTGTGTCTACATGTATATTATCTGTATATATATATATATAACATTAAATGGCTTATCTGGATATATTCATATTTGATATGCAGATATGCCATTTGCTAATCTAAATCTTATTCACGGTTGTAAAAGCGCCAAAGGGGGCAGAGAGCAAAAAAGAGAGAGAGTAAACAATATCAGGCTGGTGAGACATCTTGATTTAACTAGCTGAACGTAGCAGCAGGCCTGAATGACTGACTCAGTTAAAATGCAACAGCAGGTGAAAGGCCTTCAGCTCGGCTTCTAAACTAAGAAGGTTCCATCCTGTTAAATATTATGATGTTTAGAGGCTCACTGTTACTTTTTACACAGTATAAATTTAGCTTGCAGAATAATGACCGGGTATGTAAGATTATAATTACACCTTCCCACAGCAATCATATGTTTTAACCCTGTGGGATTAGTCTTGGATGATCATTCTCAAATAGACTTATTTTTTAAAGGCTATTGAAGCACTTGTGTGCAGTACATATTCTCTCTAATAAAGAAATAAAATACTGTTTCCTTGTGCTCAGCTTATAAAAGCAAGCCCTGAGCCAATTTCTGTGAACTGGGTAGTGTGCCTGTCTCCTCCTCCCCATGGCAAAGTGAAATGGAATTGCCTCTCACATTCAAAGACAGCTCAGTGAAGGTGATAATAGAGCTACTCCCTGCTGTCTACAGTCAGGAAATAGGAAAGTGGCATATGGGGCCAGGAACCAAACAGAACAGGAACTGCAGCCTGGCAAGAGTGGAAAGCAAAGGAAAGGTTAATGATCATTCTTGAATTCTTGCGGGAGAAAGTCGACTTGAAGTTGAAGAGAGTGGGGGTAGGGGCATAAAAAAAGAGAGGTTCGAATGACTTACCTTCTTGCACACCTCACGTAAACACTTTTTGAAATAGCATGCACTCCTACAAGTCACATCAAATTCACTTGAGGATACAGAAAATTGTAAAGCCTAAACTCGGTGTCTAATCGCATGATTCTGTCGCAATGTTGCATGATTCTGTCAGTGTTACAGCACATTTCCTTATTAACCCTGCAGGTCAGCTACGAATGTATTAGCATAATGAAATGGCAAAGTTCTTACCTTATATGATCTAAATCAGTAATAAATTTACAGACTCCCATAAACAATCCTATTCCATTTATACAGAAGGAAACACCTTCCCAGGCAGTGCCACCCGGCCCTGCTTCCAGCCTGCAAGCCAATACACACCATCCTGGAGCAATGCCACGATGGAAATGAGAGACCAAGCTCAGAAACGTTGCTCCAAACTGGGCTGACAGACTAGCAGGAATCAGGCGTGGGAGAGAAAAAAAAGAAAGAAAAAACAATAGACATGTTTGACAAAATTGGCTCTTGTACCAAGCAAGAGTACAAGCATAAAAATAAGAGCTGTGCATGTGGCCTGGATGAAGTGCTAACATTAAGCAAAGGGCATTAGCAGACGGAGAAGCTTGCTTTCAATTTTTCACCCTGCTACCACACCTTGGCCAAGGCAGTTTGTACCCACTCAGCACTCATGTCTGGCTACCAGGCCTTTAAGTATCAATTAAACTAGCAGTGGGATTAGCCACTTCATCATGAAGCAATTTACACTGTGTCGCTCCTCTGCTGTGCCTTTGTTCGCATTCATTTGGATTTTTTTTCTATCCATGGTCAATGATAAAGGTATTTGAAAAAGCAGATGACAACTGTTGAAAGCCAGAGAGTTTGGGCACTGCAGCCAGAGGAAATTAAGAAGATTTGTAGAACTGCAACAGTGAAAGAGAGAGAGAGAGCGAGAGAGAGAGAGAGGGAGAGAGAGAGAGACTCCCCTCTAACATATACTTGTAGGCCGACACATATAAAATACTGCTTGAGCATGCATGTGAATTTAGACACATGTAATATACTCCCACATTCCCAAAGTCAACACACACACGTTTCACACATGTATGTTTGTCATGCTGTACTTTGATGTGCATAATTAATGGTATGCTTATGCTCATGCTAAACCTAACACGCACCCAAGCCTAGTAACCAAAGGGAAACTTTGCTGTAACCAAAAGCAAACTGCTTTTTTCCCCCCTTTCCCTAAATTGTTTCAGCATAAGGCTTTGCTCTCCAGCTTGGGCCAGCTTGCTACAGCAGATGACGGGTCTGGGAGGCATATGTCACAAAGACAACATCCAGCTCCTGTCTGACAGTGGCATCATCTCACCCTAACAAGTTATCGCTGTAATGCTGAGGTGACATGACAGTGTCTGCACGGGCAGATGGATCAATAACACAGGTGCTGGGAGCCTCTGCCATTGCCATACTCTCTGCTATATGGACGCTATCACTGAGCCTATAGAACATCATAGAAAATCTGCTCCTCCATGTAAAACATCACAGCCATCTCATCTCATGATCTCATGATGAGAATGTTGCCATATTAAAGCCAAGGCTAGACTTTATTGCTTATTGTCCTCAATGTCAAAGTTGTGATAAAATTGTGATAAAGGATGATCAAAGCTTAACTGCTTTGAGGTAGAACATCTATTTTGCTCCTTTCTATCATTTTTCATGCTCACACAAGTAATCCAATATATTGTTGAAATATTCAGCAGTGATGTTTTATTTGTCCCTTTGGAGTGGTGCTGAGTATGATTTAGTAATGCAGATGGAAGAATCTGCCACTGCACATTTCTGTCCTCTCTCCTGCCATCTCAACTCTCTTAGATTCTCCTTCTCTCTCTCTCTCTCTCTCTCTATCTCTCTCCCACTTTCTCTCATGATGGAAGAACTGACATGTCTGAGACGATACAAAAATAATCTGCACTTGATAGCCATCCACTGTGTATGTGTGTGCCATGATTCTATAGGGAAAAACTCCTATAGATAACAGAGGACCACACTGCCAATTCTACAGCAATCATAATAATAATAATAATAATAATAATAATTGTTATTCTTCTTCTTATTATTATTATTATTAATAATAATAATATTATTGTTGTTGTTGCTGCTGTTGTGGTTATTAATTTCTTTACAAAAATGTTATAATAAAGTTTTTATTGTTATTATTATTATTATTATTATTATACAAAATAATACATTTTCTGTTGCTCCTAATGCCCTTCATTCTGCTTTTTGATGCAATATATGACCTTTAATGAATATAACTGATGCAACACTCAAGTTCCAGGCTGATGAAATGTCATTTCTTGTGTGCATCTGCTCCCTTTATACTCCATGACGTAGCACACAAAACATAATGCACATCCATAATGACTTCTGGTGTCTTGCAAGCACAGAAGAAAAAAGCTTAAGCGAAAAACAACAGCAGCCTGTGGTACTCTGGAGGTGTGGGCTCCCTGACTAGCAGATTAGGGTTGTGGGAGCACTTTGCACGTTGTTGTCACAGGCTGGCCGAGGGAGAATTGCGCTTGCTTATCCCCAGATAGATGAGACTGTGAACAAAGCGCGCAACCAATTTGCGTTGCACTAAATTAAAAGCTCCAAAAAACATTAAATGAATTTGTTCCACATCATCAGCATATCTGACACATAAACACTTTTTTTCCCCTTGTCTTTACCAGACACTTGATGTGATGAACTTAGTGCATTATCACATTGCTAATTCCAAATGAATGACTGTCTAACCCTGACGTGAATGTGAACTCCTTTTCATTTGAATAGATTAATTCCTAAAATAAGTCAGTATGTGTATATAACAGACGTTGGTACAAATATGTCAAATACTGTGATGAAGTGTCATTCCAACTATTCCCAACTCTTGCTTAGTGTTCCTTGGATAAGCTCGGAATCCACAACAACCCTGACCATGATAACGTGATTACTGAAGTTGAATGAGTGAATGAATGAATGAGTGAATGAATGAATGCATGCATGAATGAATGGATGAAAGAGCGAAAATCTATCATATTATACGTACTGAAATCTATCATATTGTACGTAACTATGATATGCATACTTCACTGTAGTGTACCATAAGTAGGACCGAAACCTTATTAAAAGACAAACAGAAACAAAAACTAAGGCACAGCAGGAGTGTTGGGCATGGAAAAGGGATCCCTGGAGAGCTGAGGGGACCATCAGTAAGGACTAGCGTTATGTTCAAGGTGTCATTTTTACAGTACTACTGATAAGAATACAAAAAGTGTCTCACAAAATGTGTTAGAAATCTCTCCTAACACAATAGCTGATAAACAAGAAAGATTGGATTCTCTTTTTTTTTTATTTAGTCTAGTCAGAAGGGACAGCTGTTGGATCCTGCTAAAACTGAATGGGGTCTATATTGCGGATTAATTTTAAAAAGACTCTTTTACGAAGAGCCTGGGCACTAATGAAGCTGTCTACCCACTAGCCGAGGTGTCAGTCATCCTCTCCTCCTGCCAGAGCAGACCCACTCTCTCGTTCCACCGCGGCCAGATGGTTTCTTCACACTGCATAAATAAATGGACGCGGGGGTGTGGACCTCTATAGCACAGATCACATTCTTACGGCATATACAGGACAAGAAAGCTAGAGAGGGAGAGAAAGAGTGGAAGAGAATTAGTGACAGAGACAGATAGAGAGACAGAGAGGCAGAAAGAGAGTGATGTTAGCGAGAATAATTCTATATAGTTGCATGAAAGGTCCACACCAAGGCCACTGTTGCTTTGACTGTGTTTAGAGTAGTTCTGTGGACAGAGTGTTAAATGAAGGCCTGCCTGCTTTACACTGTACACATATCACACCTCAAAGTGTTATCTTCTTAGAACTGTTCCAAAGATTTGTTAACATCATTAGACAGATTGCCTCACCTTTGCCAGCAGTGTGAACCACTATCAGTTATGCCACCGACCTTTGATTATTATACTCCATTAGAATACCTGCTAATGAATTGTGAAACATGGTGTTATAGTGCAAATATAGGTTCAGTATCACTATTTGCTGCCTCTTCACAGTGGTCCGCTCATGCTTTTATTTAATTACGAGCCGGTTTACCAGCTTTAGGCAAACAGTTGAAGTGTGGATGTCCGAACAACACATAGACAAAAGGTGTTTCTAATGCTGCTGTCTGTCTCAGTCATTAGAACCTGGCAGTGGCGCAGCTCCTACCTGTAAATGGACTCAGAGGAAAACAGAAGAAGTGCCCGGTGAGAATTTCACCAGGGGCTTGAAAATTCACACCCATCCAAGGTGTTGTTTAGGCGTCTGATAAACATGTGAGAAAATAATGGGCTGGGAGAGGAGTGGGTGCTTCAACCACAGAGACCAGAGTCAAGATGGAGATTTTAGAATAATTAACATTGTGATCAAGATGATATCAGTTCGCTACTCGTCATTCATTCAATGGGAGCAACAAAGAAAAGCAAGATGGAGAGAAACAACGTCGAGCGGAGAGCATCTTGGACACCGGAGTTGTAGATCCAATTGAGGCTGTGAGCGGCCATATGGACTGGTGTGAAAATAGAATGCCAGAGTAGAGTAGAAGAAAAAGGAGAGGAAAAAATAATAATAAATACACAGCATTTTAGATATGATCATACTACTGGGAGCCAATTTTTTTCCTCGTCTAGGGAGAAAACAACAAAACCAGGGTTTTACATGACATGTTGCTGTTCCCACTTCCATTTTATTTATCTTATCGCTGTATCATATAATACAATGAATACTCTCAAATAAACCATGATAGGATATCATGCAATCCTTTGCCCTTATATAGCAGTTATATGAGAGGCCCAAACATTTGGAACAGGCAGAGAATGAAAAACAAAGTGCATGTGACTCTCTCCTCCCATCTCGCCTGCTGCCTGATGTTCAGAGCCTGCCTGTTATCGGAGGTGTTAATTGGCAAATTCAGTACAAGTCAAGAGCATGTTCCCCGTCGTCCTCGCCCAGCTAGGCTAGGTCATTAAGCTGAGAATGGATTCTCTCATGCTGCCTTAACCCTTGCAGTGCACCATGGTGTTTTTCCCCCCTTCATCTTCCTGCATCCCTCCTTTCAGCAACTGCATTCAAATGTCTCTTATGGCCATAATGCCATTCAACTGAGTCCAGACTAGTTTCAAACTGATGTTAGTTTACAACTGCTGTCATTGAGCATTTAGGAGTTAACGTTGTTAAGTATAATGTACAACAACTATAGCACTTTGCTGTTAGTATACTCTCAAGCAAGCTGACCAGAAGGTTCACTTCAACTACTGAATCTAACATGCTCATCTTTTCCGGAGTCACTGAAATTATGCTTTTTTTCCACCTCCATTTATAAATAAAAGTCACAAAAAGACAAATCATTGAGCCTAGAAGTAAATACACAGTCACGATTGTTCAGTGAGAATGACACCAATAGGCTGCATGTTGCAATGTGCAGTTTTACAGTCTCCAGGCCTGAGCTCTGCAGAAGCCTTGTTTCCTTTCTCTGGTTTCCCAGTAAAGGCAGCATCCTCTGGGGTTCTGGGTGCGATCTCACCAATGCCTCTGTCATCACTTGCTGTGACTGCCAAATCTGTGCTCCAGAAACGAGGGCTCGCAAACCAGCACTGAAACAAACATACAATGCAGGCAGGGCTGCTTAGAGACCTACCGAGGCAGCCTTAACAACAGCACATTTCCGCTGAACACACAAGGAAAAATCAGAATGCAGCTGAACCAAGAGGGAACAAAGCCTTTTGGATAACTTTCAAAATCTGTTGTGGCTTCTCTCTCTCTCTCTCGCTTGTGCCCTTACATTTTGTTTGCGTCCTGAATGTTAGCGGGCCAGACACCCAAATATGTTTCTGTAAGAAGCTGTTGATCGCTGACATGACTCTGATGTGGAGATATGGTGAGACTGATATCCAGTTGTCAAGAACTGAAGCATTTTATCTACTGTTTACATTGTCACAGATGCAGGGAATAATATTACATGTAGGCCTATGTATAATAAACTCCTATAGGATGAGACGATGGTAGCTTATTATATACAGTGTACATGTGTAATATAATAAACTATGTTGCAATCCTACATCAAGTGTCACTATCCTTATAATTGTTAGATCTGCTTACACTGGTATGAAATGATTGATTTATTTCACTAATAACAGAGCTTATAAAAACATTCCTATCCAATAATTATAAAATCTCAGTACAGAAACATTGAAAATTACCACATGGAAGCCTCATTACAAGCACTTAAAAAAATAATACAGAAAATATCCCTCGTCCCATTAAACTTTGTCAGTGGTAATGATGAGGCTGCCTCTAACTTCCTGCTAATTAACACTTCATGCTAATTCCACAACCGTTTTCTTTTTTCACCCAAACTGCTAGTTGGCAATACACCGGGCGCACTGCAGTCAATGTGCTGCACTCAGCTTGTTGTTCTCTGGCTACTTTGAGGAAGATCCATAGCCTGAGAGTTATCGTGCCAATATCATCAGGGAAAAATCTTCAAAGGTCCTCTTGCTGAATGAACTAGTTCTTGGCCTTAAGTTCGAAAATAATTATGCACTGAGTTACTGATCTTGTAATCATGTGTCTGTCAAAGGGAAGGGGGGGGCTGAAATATTTTTATCAAGCATGTTTTTATTATTATTATTATTATTATTATTATTATTATTATTATTGTTATTGTTATTATTATCTAAAAATAATACTAATAAAAAAGCATCAAAAAAATCTACACAGACATCACACATTATTGTTAGATATATTATAGATGAGTATATGTTATTATGTTCTTATTATAATGAATGAGTGTGTTTTATTTTTTGTGATCCTCCATGTAATTATAAATACTCTGTACCTGGGCTAAATATAGAGCACTATGCGCATCACTGCAAGGGATCTTACTGTGTAGTTCACTTATTAGGTGAATTATTACACTTTTATTAACAGGTATAATAATATGATAGTATGAAAATAATCATTAGAATAGAGCTAGCAGAAGATACTGTATAAGTAAAATGACTTATTCGCCTAAACGAGCGTGTGAGCAAACTGTAGCCTGTTCCTTAATTTCTTCCTTAATTTTCTATCGATGGGAAGCAAATGGTGTAAGCTAATGAATAAAGTCTTCGAATTAAATTATTATTATTATTATTATTATTATTATTATTATTATTATTATTCCCAGGCGTATGAAATGATAAACTGTGCTCAGCGGACACCTGGATAAGAAATGCTTTACAGGTAAATGAGCCAAGAAGTCTCATTCACGAAATAAACCTGGAGAAAAAAAAAACTAATTATGCGTATAATTTGATTACCTCAACATATGTTGCAATCTGCATGAAAAATTAAAACTTTGTCTAGCTGTCTTATGAAAAAATTAAATTCTAAAACTTTTCGCATTACTAGAACTGACTTCCATGGACTTACTATGATTTATTTTTATTATGTCTAAAAAAAGTTTCAGCGTAAATGGCAAAAAAAAAAAAAAATCCCGCAACAGATGAATTCTTCTCTCTTTTCCAGCAGACCTAAGCAGACATACGGTGACATTAATTGCAGGAAAATTAGGTACAAATGAAACCGCAACAGATGTTTCAAATCATCGTAATTTTATGACACTGCACACGTGTTGATTTTTGCATTTAGCGTAGGTGACTGTAAACAGCGTCTAGGAGTTTAAATCTATCTACATGTCCACGATGGAGCTGAATTGACAGCCTAGTCGAGTCTAGTCTGTCGAAAACGAAACGCAACTTCACGTGTGAAGCTGTTGTTCACTTTCCACGTCAGAGATCCACTTTGTAGACTGTAAAGGGGTGTTTAAATTTAGCAGGCTATAGGACGGAGCTCTGACAGCAAGCCCATACGAGCAATACAGAACTCAAATGCGCTGCCTGAAGGAACCTTTTTGGCTCATTCACTGCGTCGGAGGAACTCGTGCCAGCATAAATATGCCATCTTCTTTTCTCTCTCTTTCTTTCCCCCTCGCGTTGGAGGTGACTCCGCTCCCCTGAAGCTGGAGACTTTACTATTTTTCCGTGAACCGAGCTGTGTGGCTGATTAACATGCGCTAATAATGGCGGCCCGGCTCCTGCTCCATTGTTCTAACACCTCCCCTCTCCTCCGCACCAATCTGTCACCGCTCCGCCGCGCCGCGCTGCTCTCCACAAATGAGATGGATAATTACTTGCCCCTCACGAACGCCTCACTCTTCTCACCCCTGATTGCTTTCACCTTTTTTTGCTCCTGGCAATTTTGACACCTCGTAATCAGCCTGCTGCTTCTCCCCTTTCGATCCGGATCCATCCTTGTCCTCACTTTCGGCCCTTTTTTCAAAAGCTACTCATAATACTATTCGCCCCCAAACACCATGGATAGGACAGAGCACATTCTGCCTTAGCCTAAACCCTAATGCCGCTCTGACGCCAGGAAAATGTTTCAACCTATCTAATCCACTGGGATAATGGTCTTTTTTTTTTTTTTTTTACTTCGAGCGTTTACATTAGTGTGATTCCATCAGGAAAAAAAAAATGAGTGGACATACAAGGAGAAAGAAAAAACACATGGGCCCCGTAACTGTCAGTACAGCTTCCTTCTTCCAAATAACAAGCATTGACAACATAATTATGTACAAGCATCTGTGCACGGCTCCAGTGAGGGAGAGCGGCACGCAGGCTGCAGAGCCACATACAACACACACACACACACACACACTCCACTCACTCCGAGTGTTCACACATCCACACACACATCCACACATAGGCAGAGAGAGAGAGAGAGAGAGAGAGAGAGAGAGAGTCATTAGGGAGAAGAGAGATAGCGTGTTTGCTGTATTTCCAGAATAAATTCTCTCTTCATTCTCTGTGATCTGCTGTGAGCGATGAGAATTAAAAGCGGCCTGCTGATCCAGTGCGAATCAGCCATTATGCTGAACACATTGTAATATCGCAAAATGTAATGTTCAGCTTTGTAAATATCAGTCATCTGACGGCGCTCGGCTGTTCGCTGTTTCACAATAATGTGCGTTTTTGAGAAGGGGGAGTGTTAGGATGGAGAGTGCAAATGTTCAACATTAAAGCTGTAAATCCCTCTGTTCTGTTAGAGACCCGAGAATATATTTAAGGTTTAAACTTGCAGTATATATATTTAGATTTCATTGCCACTTGTATCATTTAATTAAAAAAAAATCCACAAACAACAAACAATATGACTTGTGCTTTTTTTAAAGGAAAAATTCAATGTAAACATATGTAATGCTTCATCTGATCCAAGTGTCATCTGAACACAGATGTGTTCAGTATGTAATGTTAATATGTGTTAGATATGATAATAATGCTGGAGTAGCTCCTGCTCTGAAACGGAATATGGATTTTGGTTGTTTCAGGAAACATTCAGAACAGATACAGACAAATCCAGGACTGTATATCAAACGGACAAAACACAAGAACCAGGAAACAGGGCAACCAAGGAAGTGTGAACTAAGAGTTAAGAAATCCAACTGCACAGGCTACGGTCAGACCAGAAAACAGGAAACACAGAACTGGGGACCGGTGCTAGAGAAAGTGATGGGGCGTCTACCTGAATTCAAATATGTCATATATCTTTTTGCTAGAACACACTTTTGTCATGCATCCAATTAATGTAAACTGAATACAGATCATTCTAGAGAGATCATTCTGAACGCATGGTGACTGGCTCTCTGTTATTACTGTTACCCTGTTCATTCATTTGTACACCAAAAACCACTGAAGTGCAGATCCTTACTCAAACCAAAGCGAACTGTGTTAAATCAATAAAAAAAAAAATCCAGTTTGCAGTCTTCACACCAGCTCATCTACCCAGCACAAGTGTTAGCAGGCAGTAATCCTGGGGCCTGCAAGGTCCTCACTGCACACGCATGTGTTTCAGTACACATATTTTCCCTATTTCCTTAGCACATCATCACATGAGCTGGTGAAAATTATTATATTTGTTTGCGAAGCTGCTAATGATCTACTCCCACAGTCCAATGCTGCAGAAAGGTGACAGACTAAAACACTCCATTAGAAAATACATCTACTCTCACTCATGCATTACTGTACTTATCGATATGATGCACTCAGTGGGAAAAAATGCAGGTTATGAAACAGGAGGTGCAATCTTTCATTTTACATCAGCACTTATGATCCACATCATTGGCAGCCTGTAAATAGTGACAGTCTTGCCCTGCTGGTTAAGCAGTGTGAAAAAAAAGAAATGCATGATTTGAGGAATGACAGTGTACTTAAAAAATAAATAAATATGTAGCAATCAGTGCTTCAAATATCTCTTATTGATACTAGAATAATTGTGCATATAATTGCAGAGCAAGTCAGCCACAGATATTCTGTGTAATAACAAAGTTTTAATTAACCTGCAATACCTGTGCAAAACGGCTCTCAAGGACCATATGGCGTTGTAATATCGAAATAATTATCCAACAATTATTTCTCATTTGGACTGAAATCTGTCATACAGCTGGTTTAATTAAAATGAAGACTTTCAATTAAGAGTTATTTTGACCAAAAGAAAAAAAAATAACAAGCTGACCACAAGCCTTTACATGAGTACATCTAAACCTAGACAAGCTTAAATTTCATTTCAGCTTTGCTCTCATTAGAACCTTTAAAGGGATCTTTTTTTAAAGACAATAAGCCACAGGCGTTCAGTTATAGTCAAAAAGCTTTTAAACCACATGACTATAATACACCTCAGACAAACACAATCTTAATAATAAAATGGAAGCATTTCTTTATTACACAGACACACATAACACATTCAAAAGTCCCACACATCAAAACCAGACTGAATAATTAAGTTGTTAATACCACAGAACGTACCGTTCAAGTTCTTACAATTTAAATAAATGAGCATGGAGACCTCCCCTCCCACCACGCTCTGAATGAAAAGCCATTGTGGCTGCCGTGTGCCGAGCTCAATGTGCATAGAGGACAGGCAACAAAGCCATGAATAAGGCAAGACATCAGCTAGTAGGCAGCTCCGGGGTCTGGCTCTGTCAATCACCCGCTTTTTCCTGGAAGTGTGAATTGAGGTGGCTGTACATGAGGTTACTGGGAACAGTAGCCTTACAAAAAGTACAGTGATCAGACCCCAAGCTTGATGTTTCCGACGCAATTTCAGGAATCAGAACAGGACTCCACAGAGGCTGCTCAAAAAGAGAGACACCACTTAATACACCATTCCTTGTTTAATGCAATATATGTCCACTGTTTAGTAAAATGAGTGAAAACATAATGCATACAACTGTAATAAAGCAAATGATGCTGATTTTTAATCATGAACACTACTCATGTGTTCCAGCAGATCAGGAACTAGTATAAAGCAAGCTGTCTTCTAGCACTCCTTGTTTGGAAAAGATTTGCAGGTACCTTTCATGCAAAAATAATTTCATGATTCTGCTGAAGGCTTTTAACCTCTTAAACGCTCATAATTCACATATTCCTATAAAATCATATTTTTCAGTACCATTAGAAATGATTAAAACCAACAGAAATAAAAAACCAACAGAAATATGGCTAGGTTTAGAGGGTCTAAGAGTTTTGAGATTAAAAGGAATAAAACACAATCAGGTATGCTGTTATAGGGATATTATTAAAGATGGGGTAGTGTGGTGTGGAGCGGATGGCTGTGAGCACCGCAAATTGTTTACCTGTAATAGCTTGTCTTGAAGTGTTTTATTCCTCTTATTCCATTTGCTAACACTAGGCAAGTTTTTTTTTTAATTAAAGCCCAAAACATCATAATTTTTATCCATTTATAGTTACCTGTAATGACACAAATATATCCTCAAAGAAAACATCACCACAATTTAAACCTGAACTACTCTCACAGCTGCTATTATAGAAAATTATCAATACCTTCTGACCAATCAGAATCAAGAATTCAACAGTTACAATTAAAATAATGTTTGCTGTCATAACGCATAATGCATAACAGAAAGTCAAGAAAATGACCATGACAGGATATTTTAATAATGGAGGACATCGGGGTAAATACATTTAAAATCCAACTGCAGGATCTACTAGTTCTGCACAACTGATATGTGCACATGTCGATTCTACATGAACGCTGACTAAAGATCCCTAACTGCTCCTCATATAGCGATCAACAACAAAATTAACATTTTTTCACCATAAGAAACAATGCAAAACCTACAGTGCCGAAGTAGTGCATAATCTTTCTGAGTTTACTGAGCTGCTGTAAATACTGATCAGGAATATTGTAAGCTAATGACACAATGTTGGAAGAAAACACAATACACCTCAGATAGTAAGTCACAAGAGCTGAAATCAAGCGTACATTTCCGTTCCATTTAGGCACATGTGGGCATTTCTATGGTACATTATATGTAGGTAGATTCTGTGCAATTTCCACACGATACTTTAATTTAATGTATACAAAATGTAATTCATTTTTACGTGTCCTAAATCAACTTGTGTATGTGTCTTATTCAGAAATCCAAAGCAAAGGAATGTTATGCATGAGATCTGTAGTCATCCGTGCAGTCATGGGCACAAACACTGGCATACATCCTCACAGAACTGAGTCTTAATGAGCCTTCTACAAAGATTAAAGACCATTTGAAGGTGTAATTTATATAATTAATAGCAACCAAATATTTCAGTAGATTTTTGGCTACATACGCCGCCGTGTCCTCCTGCCGTTCCAACCCCACCCCTTCCCCTCCACTCCAATACATTTATCTATGGTATACTATGAGAAGAAGGCAAGATACAGCACCGATGAAGCACAGTCAACATATTTCAACATCAGAGTTTTAAATGAAGATATCTGTTATCCAGAATCAGATAACTGCTGATGTATCAGAGCATCACATTTCTACTGCACAACTTTAATATACATAAACATAAAACTACCTAGCTAGCTAGTTAAAAATTGTCACCACAGTTTAGTCTGAGTCTCCGTTTACACTGTCATATTCTTAGTGATTTTTATAACAGTAGCTGATCCTGCCCAAATAACAAAAAATATATGTTCTATAGCTAAGTTTTGTTTTACCATATAATTATCCTGTAATAAATATCATATGTATGATGGCTTTAAAACACAGCCATGAGCTCATACAAAGCAGCCAAATCAGTTTTATACAGAATTTCAAATATTCTATTTTCAACACTTTTATTTGTATATAGCAAAAATATAGTACTGAGACTTGAGTAACAAATCTGACCTAAAAATCTCTATCTACATTACATTTACAGCATTTGGCAGACACCGTTATCCAGAGTGACTAACATTTATCTCATTTACTCAACTCAGTTAAGGGCCTTGCTCAAGGTCCCAGCAGTGGCAGCTTGACTGTGGTGGGATTTGAAAGCACAACCTTCTGCATAGTAGTCCTCTTAAGCACTGAGCTATTTATTAAAGGGAGGGGCACAGTGGAGGAGTGGTACACAAGACAGCAAGAAGCACCCAGGCTTGATTCCTGAGCCAGGCCAGAGTCCTCCCTTTGTGGAGCTTGCATGCCCCCATGTGCGTATGGGCCCCCAGGAGCTTCAGCCTTCCCCCGTAATCCAAAGACTGGCAAATTGGAGATGCTAAATTGCCCCTAGGTGTGTGTGTGTGTGAATGTGTCTATATGTGTGTCTGACCCGCAATGGACTGGCGACCTGTCCAGGGTATTTCCCTGCCTTCGGCTCAGTGAGCACTGGGATAGGCCTCAGCACCCCGACAACCGAGCAGCAGAATAAGAGGTTTAGATAATGAATGAATGAATAATACATATAGCATCAATCTTCTTTGCAGACAATAACTAAGATAAACACATGTTCTAAGAAATTGCTACAATTCCATGTTTTGGATTTATCAGTCCAATCAAATATACACTTTCTATCGCTAACAGTAAGAACCAGCTCTACCAGCTTTTCTATTTAAAGCCATGTGTTCTGCACATAGCAAAATGATTCTCTAGTAAATCTATACATATAAACATAGGCTTATTATACGTAAGGCCATTATGAATATTTAAAACCATTTATATATTATTTTAGTATTTTAAATCTATTAATAAGTGATTATAACCAGTCAAGAGATTTTCCTATTGAAAAGGTCAGGTGTTGCTGCCACACCTAGTAGTTGACTGAAAAAAACACTGAATAAACTGAATAAAGAGGTGTAATCAAATGTTATCCCTGTTTGGTTGGAAAGAGAAGCTGCAGCCACACCTGGATAAGATTGCAGACCTCAGACCATTGTGTGTGTGTGTGTGTGTACATATATATACTGTACTGTGCAAAAGTTTTAGGCAGGTGTGGAAAAATGCTGTAAACCAATAATGCTTTCAAACATACAAATAATAATTGTTTTATTTTTTTTTTATCAATTTACAAAATGCAAAGTGAGTGAACAAAAGAAAAATCTGAAAATCCAATCAACATTTGGTGCTACTTCCCTTTGCCTTCAAACCAGCATCAATTCTTATAAGTACACTTTCACAAAGTCAGGGATTGTGTAGGATTATAGTCAGGTGTATGATCAACCAAATATACCAAACAGGTGCTAATGATGAT
>JAOTRJ010000051.1:16755900-16768890 GCA_028564905.1 Leptodoras praelongus | reverse complement strand
CATATTCATAGCCAAGGGACAGCTGCTTTCACTGGAAGCCCAGAATCTCACTAGTTATTACACACACACACACACACGCGTGCGCGCAGACGCACAGCCTGCACTTCTGCAAGCAGGTCCTGTCTTATTTATTGATCTCTGCATTTAAATTGTGGTCACTGCTGCCACAGAGCATCTCCATTTTAGCTGTGTTTGCAGCTGCTGCTGCTGCAGACAAATGATTTTTTTTCTCCCAAACGCAACATGAAACAAGTGATTAAGGGCATGAAGAAAGCCTGTTTTTGAGCATGTGTGAGGCAGTGAGCAGAAGTGCTTGGGCAATATGCAGAATGTGGTATGCGCACAATACACTTCGTTGTCAGTTTATCTGTAAAATGTCAATGAATGTTTTTAGGCATTTACTGACTGACAGGAGTCTCTGTCGTGCTGTACGCTGTACTCTACACCATCCGTCAATGCACAGAGGACTGGATAAATGGGCAGTAACACTGCTGACTATGCTGGATTTATTTGTTTCATTTTTTTTTTTGCATACTGTTTTAAAACCAAGAGATTCCATATACAGCCCATAGTGAATAAGTTGCATTGCATCAAATCTGCTTAATATACACAAAGGAATGTGAGACATTCACAAAGACAGACGGATATCGTTTGGGTGGTTGTCATTCCTGTGAACCAAGTTGCAATGCTGCTTAAATGACAGCTTGTAAATCTAAATCACAGGTCCTGGAGTACACCTGGAGTACATTTCAATGTTTTTCCAGCTCGGACACACCTACTATTATCACTAATTATCTGATTAGTGTGTTAAACCAGGGAAAATACTATGTATTTGTAAAAAAAAAACCAAAAATGAAATACTCCAGCTCAATATGAGAACCCAGGTTGGGATTCTTTGCCTTAAATAATCTACAGAGTTGTAACATTAGCCATCTTTGCCCATGTGACACTTCAAAGACCTTTTAGTCAGAGGCCTAGCGATGACCTTCTGCGCTCCCCCATGGCACCGAAACCGAAACGGCTGAACAGAACAGAAATAAGACCCCTGCATTATTTCATTCTCACTCTCTGTAGAGCGGCAGGAAAGGGCTGTCGTGTAGAAGAGCATTTTAATGGGAGATGTTTCCTGTGTTCTTTATTGAGGCTGGGATTGGATGTGCTACTGCTGGTTGTTGTGCTTTGATGGAAATCTCCTCAGCATCCCCAGACTCGCGTGGCTCTCTGACACCAGGCGTTGCTGATTTTCTTTCGGAAGCGATACATTAGGCTTTAAATGCTTCCTGTGGTCGACAGCTATCGCTCCAGAGAGCAAATGGGCCTTTTAACAAGTCATACTGTTTTTTTTTTTTGTTTTTTTTCTTGTGCTTGTGTGTGTTATGAGATTGAAACTTGAGAACAACATATTGCTGCATTTCAGCAAGAAAAACCATTAAATAAAATGGATTATGAGATTATGGGTCTCAAAGCATCCTGATAGAGAGATGTTTCAGTCTAAGCCCTGCAGCTGTAATTATGTGTTTTGGAATCATAACCAGTAATTTGGAAATGTCGAATGAAAGCAGATACATTTATTTGTGATTCATGATTATAATGTGAAATTGGGAAAGCTGAGTGGTTGTAATACAAGGGTCGTACACACAAAATGTGTGTTAGTATCACAGCTGCAGAGTTAGGAAATTGGTTATAGATTTGCAATCGACTAAATTAGGTTTGTGGGATTTTTTTTTGTCTTATCATAGCTGTCGGAGCAGGGTGGTATAAAGAAAGGCGGCGTCACAATTAAGGCATTACTGTTAGTGCAACCACAAATAGCACACTGTGTGATAACTACAGGTAGTGTCTGTGTGTAAATAAGGTGTAATGGTGCTCACAGGAGGGTATAAATACACCCCAGCAGTGCGGAAGCACACCCAGATGGATCTGTGTTTAATGAAAATAAGGCAAAGCTGCTGGCTCACCAGAATGTGTCAGAAGGGGAGGACAAGCTGGCAGTCGTGCTGATAACCCCCTGCCTCATCCAGAGTTGGAAAAAGCCGAGAAGGAAACAAAATTATTCTCTCAGTGGGGATTCATCACCGAAGATGCGTTTGACCTGTGTCCAGAAAACCTTGGCACCAGTGAAATATCATTGCATTGTGCTTTTTTTAATAATCATAAGTGAGAGAAAGAACCATGTTTTGCCCTCTCCTAACATTGAAACAGTTAGTTCTGTGAATAATGCGCTGCATGTATTACCAGAACATCTATTGTTTTCTAAATAGTTTCCCTGAAACTGATCTTGTGTCTTATACGTTACTGTATATTTCTACTCGGTTCTACTATAGCAAGCCTGTTGTAGTCACTATCATCTCGATACCTAATTTATAATAATAGATCTCTCTTATTCGAATGTGGTTCATTTCAGTATGCCTTGATCTTCTTTGCTCCTTCAGGGGAAAAAAGAAAATAAATGAATAACCCAGATGAGACGCTCATGGTGTGTGTGTGTGTGTGTGTGTGTGTGTGTGTGTGTGTGTGTTTCAGGTTGTGAATTACTCATGTCCCTGCACTGAAGTTCACTTCTTATTAATCGGTAAGTGTCTGCTCACTGTGGTTGTGTACTGCTCATTTTGTGCTCCACTCATAAAGACACATGCTGCAGACTGAACAACTGCTCTTTGCTTAACAATAGAACATAGCAATTTTTTTTGTTTTTTTTTGTTCTGTCTTATCAATACGATCGATATCAATACGTCTGTCCTGGCAAGTTACAGATTCTCTCTTTCTACTATTTTACTATTAAGATACTATAACGAAGCAGCCAACTGAAAGGTAATAATCGGGTGTCTGAATCTGAAGGTATATCTAGTGTGTGTGTGGCTGATTCAGTAATGAATAAGTAAGTAAGTAAGTAAGTTCCTTTGATGTAGAATAAATATTTTTATATTTAAATGTTCTTTGAGCAAAATATAGCAATAGTCTTGTCAGTCAAGTCTGTGGCAGAAATGTTTTTTTGGTTTTGATAGCAGTGTATATAAGTCAGGTAGCCACTCCCTTCTCTGTCGTTTATACCGAGGTTTCTTATCTTATGCAAATCAGTCATAGATATTACGAACATCCTGTGGTAAAATTCCATTAGTCCACCTCACCTTATGATGTCTAGAATGGACAAGTCTCTCTGATGTTATGAAAGATCTCTTCTTCTGTGCCTCATGTGAATAACCACACAGTAACCAACAGTTCACACTCTGCTCAACACAGACAGGAGGAGGTCTGTGTGTGTGTGTGTCTGTCTGTCTGTCTGTCTGTCTGTGTGTGTGTGTGTGTCTGTCTGTCTGTCTGTCTGTCTGTCTGTCTCTGTGTGTGCCTCTGCCTGTCTGTCTGTCTGTCTCCGTCTGTCTGTCTGTGTGTGTGTTGTGGAAAGACACTTAGCCATGTTAGTATGAAGGTGTGCATCTTTGTGTGTGTGTATGTGTATATATCGTAGGTGTGTGTGTGTGTATATCATAGGTGTGTGTGCCACAAGGTGATGCATCACTGCCATATCAGTATGTCTGCCCTGGCAAGTCACAGAATCTCTCTTTCTACTATATTACTATTAAGATACTATAGCGATACTATGCAATGAACACTTGAAGACAGCACCGCTTTGCCATATATAAATACAGCCAAACCCGAAAGGTAATAATTGGGTGACTGAATCTGAAGGCACGTCTATTTTGAACTTTGTAGCTTTCAGCAGGGTGTCTGCGGCTGATTCAGTAATGAATCCTTTGATGTAGAATAAATATATTTAAAAACATTTTTTGAACAAAACATAGCAAAAGGCATGGGCATGTTTTGTAAATAACATCAGTGAAAACAATTAGTAGTAGTAATAATAATAATAATAATAATACCTAGATGTACTGCATAGTTGTGTGTAATATGAAATATGTCAGCAGCAGTGCACCCTATGGACCAAATAGTATGAAATTTGGCAGGTTTGTAAGTAGTCTTGTGGGTGGGAAAAGTTTGACCCTTTACATTACAAGATGTTGGCTAGTTAAGTGCTACATCTTTGCTTTGAGCATTATTCATAAGACAGTGCTACTCCACAAATGAATGGTAGTGAGGGAGGGTAAAGCATCTCCTAGAGGTCAACTTGCTGTAAAACATTCATAATTGTAGGCTCAAACCATTGCCCAAAAAGTGCTAGCACGACAAGAAACACTAAGGAAACAAAGACCTGTGGGGCTACAACCATACCACGTGCCATGGATTGGTGAAGTCCAAGTATATGATATTGTCAATGAAAAATTGGTAAAAGAAAAAACACGCTATGACTGCCAGCACTGCTGTGATGCTCATCATCATCATCATAATTAGAAAAAGAAGAAGAATAGTTTGAAAAAAGTCGTTCACTGGAGTCTGGCGCAATGTCATTACATTTCTACAAAGATTTAGTGTGAATGTATGTATACATTTTGCAGAGATATAGCAGAGACATGCTGCATTGGCAATGCCAAATAGTCTAGAGAGCAACAGAAATCAGGTTAATGATTTATATTAAATTACAGTAATGCTCAAGAGATTTGGAAGTGCTTATATCTTATATTTTCCTAAGGCCTATCTGGATTGGACTAGTTTCACATGAGGAGGTGGGGTAATGTAATTATTACCAGAGTTTCTCAGTGATTTTACCCTGTCTGAATGTACCGTTTCAGTCATTTTTACAGACTGCGTGCTCCAGTGCCAGATTCTGGTGCCTTTTACCTTATGTAAAAATGGGCCATAGAAATAACCCCAGGTTCTATTCATCCTGTGCGAACAGACTTGTACGTATTCCGTCATAAACAGTGGGAAAGGATTTTTTTGCATTTTTTCCTCAAGTATAGAGTTGGTTGAGGAGGCGTTTCGTTTTGCTATGCATTGCACAGATGCCTTGGGTCAGTCAAGTCTGTGGCAGAAAAGTTTTTTGGTTTTGATAGCAGTGTATATAAGTCAGGTAGCCACTCCCTTCTCTGTCGTTTATACCGAGGTTTCTTATCTCATTCAAATCAGTCATAAATATTACGAACATCCTGTGGTAAAATTACATTAGTCCACCTCACCTTATGATGTCTTGAATGGACAAGTCTCTCTGATGTTATGAAAGATCTCTTCTACTGTGCCTCATGTGAATAACCACACAGTAACCAACAGTTCACACTCTGCTCAACACAGACAGGAGGAGGTGTCTGTCTGTGTGTGTCTGTGTCTGTCTGTCTGTCTGTCTGTGTGTCTGTCTGTTTTTGTATGTCTGTCTGTCTGTGTGTGTGTGTGTGTGTGTGTGTTGTGGCAAGACTTGCTATTTGCTCCTTTGTATCAAAAACTTCTGGGTGCTTTCAGTTAGTGGTGCAGCCATGTTAGTGTGAAGGTGTGCATCTTCATGTGTGTGTATATATCGTAGGTGTGTGTGCCACACACTGAGCCTTGTTTATTAACATATTCCTGCCACAGCGAGTGAAGGTGAGACAGACAAAGGAAGCACAAGATAAGTGATTAGGAACAGTCATTATCTCAGCTAATTTAACTTTGCTGCAGCTCAGACATCCTTTTTTATCACACAAAGGTAAACACTTTTATTCTTGGTAAAGTAAAAAGTCTGAAGTGGAAACAGTAAGGCGGCTGTTTGCGTGTGTATGTGTGTGAGAGAGAGAAACGTGGATGACATGGTCTAAAGGAACCTATTTGTAAATGACTTGTGCTTATATTGATCGGCGCTGAAGCTTCATTAGATTGGCAGAGCATGGTGCTTTTAATGCGAAACACATTATATTGCTTGAATGCGTGAAAAGAATAAAACGCATTCAGAAGGTCAAAAACAGCGGGTGGGAACGCACAGGCACACAAAAGTAGGTTGCATCAGCATAGTAGGTTTCTTTCTCTCTCGTTTTTAACGCCTCTAATTTCCTCTGTTTTCTTCTGCTCTACACTCATGCACACACTAATATGCACACACACATAATTGTACACTTCCATTACAGGCTTCCATTTACTGTTCCGTACGAAGAGATACATTAATTCTCTCTTGACTGATATACAAGTTAATCTTTAGGATGCTTACTAAATGCTGTTAGACATGAATCTCCCATTCTCCCTTTCCAGTGATATCATTCTGGGCAGAGATGTAATGATTCATGAAGTTGCTAGATTCTCTTCATCTAAGATGTCATGTGGGGGGAGGTAGGGTCTCTTCAACCATAAAGCTTTTAGGGCAGTTCAGTGTGCTGAAAAGGTGCACTTTGTCATTGTGATGTCTGGATAAAAAAAGACTCGGAGCGCACAGAGCCACCGTCCTGCAGTAATAAGTGTTTTCCCTTGTCAAACACCGAATTTAACCTCAGGATATAAGGAAGAAAACATGACCGTGTGTACTGTTACAGTAACATGCAACACACCACTGATTATTATTATGAGCGTTGATTATTTTCCTGTAAGTCGATTAGTGTGTTTTATTATTCTTATACTATAGCAATTTATCATCCCCTCATTAGCCTTGTTTTTCTTTCTCTAGAGGTTAATAAAACAAAACGCAGCTCACTCATGTTACCGAGAATCCAGAAAGCACAAAGTTCTCTTTGTGCCCAAGATGCTCTCAAGGAGGAAAACCTTAAGAAATGGTGCTAACACTCAAGACTCCTGCTATAAATGTTAAACATTTCCTAACAGAAAGCTTTAGCATAATGACCCCCCCCCCAACCCCCCTTCTTAATTCTTAAAATCTAGTCGTGTCCAATTACCACCTAAAGGGATTTCTCCCATACAACATCTGCCAGCCAGGGAGAGCGTGGATATTGCGTGTTTACTCCGTGATTTGCTCTCTCGACTCCCGGCTATGGGCAGCTATAGCACCATCCGGACTGGAACTAGTGATCCCTGGATGATGGTGTGAACGCTTTGCCGTGCGCCACTCGGGAGCCAATAACAGCACATTTTGTTATTAGTCTTAGATTAGCATCTGCCATGCAAGTCCCCTGTGAATTAGCTGTTACTATCAGAACAATACATTTTAACAGGCACATCAATATATTATATTAATCTAAACTCGTGATTCGATTTACAGCTGGAAGTAACACAGAGTACTTGTGATGTAGGAAATCAGCTCCTCTGACCAATCAGATTTGAGAATTAAACTGTTGTTTACTATACAGATTCTGAGGAGATGAATAAGACGGAATAAATGGCCGGAGTCAGACAGCACTGGTGTAGAGTTTTATAGTTCTTGTCTGCTTTGTACAGTGGCATTCATACAGTCACCCTCCCACACACAGCCAGCAGTGATCCATACCAATAACACGCTGCCTGTGAAGGATCCTGTCTGTTCGGGGACGGCCTCCCAACGCGTACTCGCAGCTCTCCATCCATCCTCCATGTCTCACTCTTTCATCTCTTTGTCTTTTAGTCTCTCTGGGGTTCTCTCTCTCTCTCTCTTTCTCTCTCTTTCTCTTTGTCTTTTCTCAGGAGAAGCTTGGAGTAGAGGGTAACTCCAAGCCTGCTGCTCCAGTGAACCCAATCCCTGTTAGCGTCTAATGAGACTGTGACTTACACAAAAGAGAAATGACCTCTGAGAGTGCAGTGTAGTGTTGTGTAGCTTTTGTTTAATATATAGTGCAGTTTTTTAAAAACATTTGAGACCTTTCACATTCCCTCTTATTAACCATGATGCAGAAAGATTTATGAAAAATTAAGCTCATTAGGCAAACGTGTCTGATTATATTTATTTATTAGAGTCATTAGGGAAACCATATATTTCTTTTTATTTATTCCCAAACCAGTTGCCCTGTCTTCAAATGTTTATCAGCAGATCTAGTTTTAATATGTAAAATAGCACCCAAATGAACCTTTATTTATTTATTTATTAGAAGCACATTAGTGTAGCAGGCATTGTTTTAAAAAACAAAACAAAACAATAAATTCACACAACCTCGGCTTCACACCCCCACTGTCGGAGTAACAGGACTAGCCTATGTTCGACCCCTTAATGCAATATGTTTAACTTATCTTGGATAGTTGTCCTAGAGATCATGAAAAAGCTGCTTGAGCCCAGACTGCATTTGTTCGCAGTGTGCTAAGAATCTGAAAAGACTTTGTGGTGCAGGAGGGACTTTCCTGATCCTTCTGGATAATCTCTTTAGTTTGGTGCAGGTCCTTTTTTTTATAAGCGCTTTGTTTTGGTGAAGAGTGGGACTGAGGGTTTGACTGCAGGCCTCAGGGCACTAATTACTGACTGGGTAATAAGACACCCAGCTGCGCACCCTTATGTTAATTTACTCACGATAAATCAGAGAGAAACAGGACAACTGCTCAGTAGAGATGCACTTCTATGTCAGGCTCTGTGTTTTCAAATGAGAAAGTTAGAGGTGTGTGTGTGGCTGGGCTGCATAAGGAAAACAAATTTTTACTAAAAAAAAAAAAGAACTTTATTAAAAAAAAAAAAAAAGAATTAGAGGTGTGTGTTGAGAGAGAGAGTTTGGTGTTGGTTTTTAACATCATTTAACATCAGTATCAGTGGCTAGACAAGCACAAGGATACAAGTCTTTTCATCAGTACACAAGTCATGGGGCAGTCATGGGGCAATTTTGTATATCCAATTCACCTAACCGGAGTACCCGGAGTAAACCCACATGGACATGGGGAGGACATGCAGACTCCACACAGAAAGGACCCAGACCGCTCCCACCTGAGGATTAAACCCAGGACCTTGTTGCTGTGAGGCAGCAGTGCTACCCACCAAGCCACACTGTATGTGTGTGTGTGTGTGTGTGTGTGTGTGTGTGTGTGTGTGTGTGATTTTAATAGTAGTAGTGGTTTGTGGCCCAGTATGAGGCTTGTGTGAACATAGACTGACCGACCAGTTCAGAGGTGCCTGGCTTTTCTGTGTGCAGATGTTGAGAACGGAAACTGAACGTAGTGTCTGTCTGCACCCCAGTGCAAAAGCTGAGACATTCTCTTAATCATATATAGCAAAATTCACCTGCCTTAATAAAGCACATCCAAAAATGGCTTCAGTAATATCAGAGCTGATAAACGTGACATCCTTTTAAGGAGCAGAGTAAATGCCACTTAGCTGGATGAGAGTGGGAGTGAGGGAGAATATATGCCTGCCGTCAGCTCTTCTTGCACTGATAGAGGTGACATCAAGGTGAAGGCACACTTGGTTGGAAATCATTGATATTCTGACTTGCCGGCTGCAAATGGCTCAGTGGCAGATGGAGTCTTTGTCAGCGAAGAAAAATGGCAGCCAGGGAATGCGGCTGCTGTTTTCTCCCCCCACCGACCCTCTATGCTGGCAGCCTGTGACCTTCCACTGCTTGTGTGACGATTCTGCCTGTGCACTTTGATCAATTACTCTGCCTGCATTGTTTTCAAGGAATGTGGGAGGATCAAAATGGCGTTTTCCCGACATACTGATGTGCAAGTGGTTTTACACACAGAAGACGCAAGATGGTAGCGATTTCATGTCCACAACTTACACTTTTGGGGGGGTTCTTTTTAAAATAATTATCCACATGTTCCCCATTTTAATGAAAATCCCTCTTCTGTGTGTTATGTGTTTGTCAGCTTCACCTGCTTGCTCAGTGGTGTTGAGCCTGTCTGGAAGGATTTATGTAAAGACGTATTGCTGCTTTGTGTCTGGCATGAGCAGCACGCAAATGCATGACACACTGTTTTTTTTTCTTTGTTTGTTTGAATTTGTACCAGGCTCTCACAATGCTTTTGATTAAAAACTCTTTTTTCTTTCTAATTGTTGTGAAAGGTTTGCTTAATGCCTCTGCTCTAACAGTTGGATAATTAATTTAACTTGGCTCACTTGATCCTTAAATAAGATTTACATAGTGTATAATCATTAATTGAAGCAGTTAAGTGGTAGGGTTGCCACCTCAAAGCTCAGGGGCCCTTGGTCTGATCTTGAGACTATGTTACTGTCTGTGCAGAGTTGCACAGTCTCTCTCCATTTCCATGTTGGTTTCCACCACGTACTTTGGTTTTCTCCTACGTCCCAAGAACAAGAGGAAGTGGATTGACTACTCTGTATTGTCCTTAGGTGTGAATGTGTGTCTGCATGGTACATTCACATTTATGGCATTTAGCAGATGCTCTTATCCTGAGCGACTTACAAGAGTGCTTAGTCATTAACTTGGAATACCGTGTTATACTCCTGCCCCCACCCGGGATAGGCTCTCCATCTGCCATGACCCTGACCAGGATAAACTGGTCACTAAAGATGAATGAATGAATATAGTAGTTTACTGTTACAGTACAGTAGTATACTGTTACAGAGCAGAGGCATGAAGCAAACCTTTCACAACAATTAGAACAAAAATAGAAGGTTGGGGGTTCAAGCCCCAGCACCACCAAGCTGCCACTGTTGGGCAAGGCCATTAACCCTCAACTGCTCAGTTGTACAAATGAGATAAATGTAATTCACTCTGGATAAGGGTGTCTACCAAATGCCATAAATGCAAATGTAGTAGCTTTTTTTCCGGACTTTTCTTGGCCAATTGCCATCCACCAATTACATATGTCCTATCATACGATGGCTACCAATCCAGGAGTGTGAAGGCTATCACAAGCTTCCTCTGAACCTGGCCAACGTGAACCTGGCCAACCACATCTTTTCAAACTGCTGCTCATGGGGTAGCATAATGTACTCTAAGGAAAGTGCAGTCCACTATCTGCTTTCACTTGCGTGGGCTTGCAGACTCCCATGATTGGTTAATGTTGCTTAATAGATAGAAGAGTATGCCATCCCTCCTTCCCTCCATGACAGCATGGACTATTGGACATCCGGCCATTGATGGCTGTGGCATCCTCATGATTCGAACTAACAATCTTGTGCTAGGCTGACCACTTTGATGCACTGTAACACTCTGCTTCTGGAAAGTAATTTATGTAAATGTATTAATCCTTTAAATGTTTACTTGGAACACTACAGTCTATTAAAGTAGGGTTAATTCCTTGCTTGTTTTAAATGAACAGCAAAAAATAATAGTGGGAATTATTATAAAATGGCATATATTTTTGAAATAATGCATGTTAATGATCTGTTATAAGGTGTTTGGGTCCATTTGGCCCCACATTTGTGTGTAACATGATGATGTTCATTCATATTGTGATGGCTCTTTTAATTTATTACTGAAGCTAATCAACTCTCAGGATTTCATCCGCAAGGAAGAAGCTCTCGGCTTTCCACTCCTTTACAGATGAATGCATGTTGTTCAAGGAAGATGATGGATTTGTATCAGTCGTTATGATTTATAATTTAATAAGACAATTTGTTGCTTTGAAATGGCAATGTTTTAAATGTGGATGTCAACATTTCTGTATTTAGTTAATTTAGTTGCTTATTTTAGTAGCAGTACTGGAGTGAAAGTCAGTACATTTTTTTTCCTCTTACTAGGCATTTTCAGATTACAGTATTTGTTAATCCAGGTTAGAACAATTAAGCACTGAGGCTAATTTCCCATGCACAAATTATGTGTAGGCTTGATTTAAGCAGATTAAATAGATTTTCAATGTAGAATTAGCAGGGACGACCTACTTGATTGGGTTTTGCAGAAGCAGAAAACACAAACCTGCACCCACACCGGGCCTTTGTGGAGAAGATTGGACACCTCTGAACTAGAGCAATCTATGTAATGTGTATAGATAGTATTGTGTTTGAATATTGATGGAATGAATATGCACAAGGAAATGGTGTAATGTTAGACAGGAAGTGGCTCTAAATAGAGATGTGATTTCTGTCCCCTTTGCCTCGAGTACTCCCAGCATGCCTGCCGCTGAAGGCCGTGCTTCGCAGATGTTGTTCTGTGCTATGTAGACTGGGTTAGAGGTAAACATATTAGACTCCTTGAAGTTCAGCAGGTGTCAGGTTTCGGTGTAGTCCAGGTTTCTTTTCTGTTCTTTACAGTAGACTGGCAATAATAAGAATGTCTGTACTTACTTCCTGCTAAAAAATACCTTAAATGTCTATAAAGTGTTTCTAAATACTAAAGAAGGCAGAGTTTCACCTGTTCATCATTCATGTTACCTGAACAAACATCTAGATGCTCTATACCGTATTCTGAAATACAATGAAATGGAATGAAATGTACCTTTTACAAATACTGATGATTATTTAATAGATGAAATCCACCTTGTTATGCCGGCTAAGGTAAATCGGAGAATGTTGTATGAAGTTGAGCTGAATAAATTGTAAAAGATGACTTCATGGTTTCATAGTTCATAGTTGTTGTTTTTTAACCTTGTAATTAAAAATTAATAACGTTGAAATATTTAGAGAAATGTTGAGATCCAGTTTAATTTAATGGGTTGCTATGCTACATTTATTCTTTGATTTCACTTTTATCTCTTTACTGTAGAATGTCTGGTTTGACTAATTAGAAAAGCTTTATTGCTCATTATACGGCTTAACTTCAGCTGCTACAGTGGGATTAGATTGCCCTGTTAGGACCCAAACTTTGCAAATCTTTTCCTTAATGTCTCTGTGGTCTGGTGTTCTTAAATTTTAAGGCTGAACTAAATTCACCTCTTAGTGCTATTGCAGGTCATTTTCTTATGAGATCCAATGCTGATGTATGTGGGTTTGGAGGTTTTGATTTTTTTAACTTTTTTGTTTTAATCCTATTGTCATTGCCTTAATTAGGTCTCAACTCTGTTATATCTGAGTTTCTTTCATAGAGTTTGTAAAGCAATCACGAGTGCATGGATAGTGTAAAGAAGGATGAGAAAGGCACTGTATAAGTAAAAGTTTTAAGTGCATATTATTAGTTAATTTGACTCCATGGGCGACACGGTGGCTCGGTGGGTAGCACTGTCGCCTCACAGCAAGAAGGTCCCGGGTTCGATGCCTGGGTAGGGTGGTCTGGGTCCTTTCTGTGTGGAGTCTGCATGTCCTCGCCATGTCCGTGTGGGTTTACTCCGGGTACTCCGTTTTCCTCCCACAGTCCAAAGACATGCACGTTAGGTTGATTGGCGTCTCTAAAG
>JAOTRJ010000051.1:16707616-16720780 GCA_028564905.1 Leptodoras praelongus | reverse complement strand
CCTCAGTGTGGAGGGGTGTTTGTTGAGAGTACAGTGAGTAAAGAGGGTAAGAATACCATAACTTTTATTCTGAATGTATATTAAAATATATAAATATTTCATTCAATACTATATTACTAATACTGCTTTCTAGTATAGCACTAACTGTTGTAGAGCCATATGTCTGTAGTGATAGGGTGACTGGTGTTTTGTCTTTGTTTGATCAGATCCACAAGAGTTTCAGCAAGAGTCTGAGAGGTTGCAGAGTGCTCAGTGGATTTCAGTGAAAGAGGAACCCACAGAGGTAGCAGCTAAGAAACTCTATGACAGCCCACAGGCAAAGCATAAAAAATCCTGTCCGGAGCTACAGCAGGAAAATGGCTCGCTCAATCTGTTTCTGCAGAAGCCAAGTTCTTTTACCAAACTCAGCAAACTGCTAGAGGTTGCAAAGAAGACCGGCAGTGACCCTCAAGGCGTAATTTCCACTGTTCCCCATTTATCTACAAACACTTCAGCAGTGTTACCCAACAGCCTTTCTACTGACTTAAACCAGGAAATTAAATCTGAGGTCAACACCCTTATCCTAAGCCCTGCCTACATTGCAAACTGGCAACATCATTTACATAGTGACCAACCCTATAGGACTTTGGCAGAGAAACATGCCCACTGGTTCAGCTTACTGCCACGTTCACCATGTGATGAGTTTTCTTTGACAACCACTTCTACAAATCCATCATCCTGCTGTGCCAAAGCCTCATCACCTGCCTCCAGCATCAGCATGACTCAGTCCACTTCCTCCTCCGGCAACAGCCAAAACATCACCTCTTCTGTCAACCCCTCTGCTACTGCTAATATTTTAATAGAAGGACTTCAGGTATGTGTGCGGTTTACCTTGCATTCACACAAACGACAAACTGTATATCTGAACTCAGACACTCCTATGTAGTGCTGTCCAAATGTATAGTGAATTTAGTGAAATAATTTTTATATTCTATATAGTGGACTCAAAATATCCCACAATGCACCATGAAAAATAGTGTACAAAAGAGTCACTAACTAAGCATTGTATACCATAATGCATTGGACATTAGAAAGAAAGATTGGTACTGGGGCATTTCCACAGCTTCCTTAATGTTTTATGTGTATTATTAGGATGTATTTGCAATGGACAAGGAATCCATGAGTTGTGGAAGAGTGTATATACCCTGATCAGCCATAAGATTAAAATTCAAATCTGCCATTTGGCAGACACCTTTATCCAGAATGACTTGCATGTATACTTATACAGCTGAGCAGTTGAGGGTTAAGGGCCTCCGATCATTAGTCCAATGTCTACTAATCTACTGATATCTTAACCACTGAGCTAGTGAGAGAAGTGAATAACATTGATTATCTCATTGCAGTGACATCTGTCAAGTGGTAGGATATATTAGGCAGTGAATAACAGTGAGTACACAAAGTTGATGTGTTGGAAGCAAGAAAAATGGGCAAGCAAAAGGATGTGATAAACTTTGACAAGCGCCAAATTGTGATGGCTGTACAACTGGGTCAGAGTATCTCCAAAACAGCAGGTGTTGGGGCGTGTTCCCAATATGCAGTGGTTAGTACTTGCCAAAAGCAGTCTAAGAAAGCGCAACAGGTGAATCTGATCAGTCATGTTTTCTTTTATATGATGTGGATGGATGGGTGCATGTATTATGTCTCTTACATGGGAAAGAGATAGCATCAGGAATGCACTATGGGAAGAAGGCAAGCTGGGTGGAGGCAATGTGTTGCTCTGGGCAATGTTCTACTGGGAAACCATGGGTCTTGGCATTCATGTGGATGTTACTTTGACTTGTAACACCTGCATAAGCATTGTTTCAGATCAAGTACACCCCTTCATGGCAATGGCAGGTGACTCTTTCAGTAGGAATGTTCAGGAATCGATTGAGAAACATGGCAAAGGGTTCAAGGTGTTGACTTGGCTTCCAAATTCCCCAGATCGCAATCTAGTCAAACATCTATGGAATGTACTGGACAAGCAAATCCAATCAGTGGAGGCCCCACCTTGGAATTTAGGAGGAGGAGAAAGATTTTAAGGATTTAAGGATTTTTTTGGTGCCAGATACATCTTCACAGGTTTTGTGGAGTCCCATTCCGTGACAGGTCTGAGCTGTTTTGGTGGCACAAGGGGGATCTACTCAATATTAGGCAGGTGGATTTGATGTTATGGTTGATCAGTGTACGTACAGCAATGTGGCAACAGGCATAGAACACTGCCTCAAGTAACATCAGAATTCAGTGCTGGGGCCTCAACAACACACTTTATTTGTTTTTTTTTTTTTTTCAAACTACCATTTCAAGTGTATGCCTTTTCGTTTACAGTTGAAGCACTTGATGGGTCTGCCATTTCCTCTCTGTCATCCTGAAGTCATCAGTCCAAATATGACCTTCAAGTCCATGTCCATGTCTCCAAGACTAGGGGACTCTGTTCTGACCCCCAGTGTGGTCACCAGGAAGAGTGAGTCCCCAATCATGTCAAGTGAGAAATCCCCTGCTCTAGAAATGGCCAAAAGTCAGGACCTCCCCTCCCCACAGCCTATTCCACAAGAGATGTTCACTGGGTGGTGGAAGGTGTCCAGCTCTGAAGAGTTGAGCCTTATAGTGAGTGCCTGTCATCCTCGTGGGATCAGAGAGAGAGTTCTACAGAAGCAAATCCAGAAACACATGGAATACCTCACTCAAGTCTGTGCCAAGAACAAAAACGGTAAACCCTACACCTCACTGAAAATTAAAGATATTAATTTCAAGATCTGGCTAGTTTGATTATTCAGTTTATATTTGTCTGCTCTGAAAATTGGTTCAAATGAGCTTTTCCCCTTTTGGCTGATAGAAGGGCTTGCATGGCTAGATAGGGTTGGAGTGTTTGTCAAGGTTTCCTTGCTAACTGCAGTTTCTTTCAAACTGCTCAATGTACAATTTACAGTTCATACTGTATGTTCATGTAGTTTCCATGTCCATGAAACTACTTATGTTTAATCCCTGTATGTCTATATAGCTGCCGTGATTCATGTATGTGAGCTGGAACAGAGCCAGGTGTGTGAGGAAACATTGCAGAGATGGTGTGTTGAGGAGCACGCTATGGATATGGACATTGCTGTGCTGCAGCAGGTGGAAGAGCTGGAGCGTAGAGTCACCTCCGCCGGCCTACAGGTCAAAGTAAGTGTGTTTTTGCTGCTTCTACCAATTCTTCTAATAGACACTTGGGTACACGGGTACATTTTCCTATCTTTTCTGTTAATCAGGGCTGGATGCCCACAGAGCCACAGTCAGAGAGGGAAGACCTGCTTTATTTTGAGCACAAGATTGTGGGCAAGAATGAATGCTCAGACATTGTGCGACGTGCCAATAATCCACTGGACATAGCAGTCGCACACTTGTTCGAGCTGGAGAGGAACATTGACAGAAGGTACCTGAAGACTCCCTTAAGCACCACCATCCAGATCAGTCTGGATAACCGGGGTACGGTTAGCATACCTGCTCCTGCAACAATGGCTATTGCTGAGAGTGATGGGTAGGTCATGCAGCATCTTACTTCCTTCCATTATTGTACTCCTTTACCTGTGCTTCCTGTCTCTCTCTCTCTCTCTCTCTCTCTCTCTCTCACACACACACTTTCTTTCCAATGAGATCCTGCCACTTATTTTTGGTTGGTGTTCCTTCTTCCACTTGCCACCTGTCACCTTCTCTCCTTTCAATACTCTGTGTCCTCTGACTTGCAGTTGCACTGATAATGACTTGTGCATTATATTTGCTTGCATAACTGTTGTATATACATTGTTTGTCTTTAGTGGTATAAGGTTTATCTGGGTTTAATGAATGGTATATAGAATGAATGGGATATACTGTAGAGCTTTATTATACAGAGGTCCTGAATGGCCTATAATTGGACAGGTAATGGCCTTTTCCTGTTAATACATGGCTCTTGGCCGCAATGAATAATAAAAAATCGGGCATGTGGTTAGGCTTCCAAGAAATAGCTCTGACATTCAATTTTCCAATTGCAATGTCATGACATTAAAAGGATAGCTAGAAAATATTGCTTCTTTGCCTTTATATGTCTTTCGTGGCATTTAAGTCAGGTCTGTCACATTTGGCAAAATTTAAAGCAGCTTGCATCCCATAAACAGAAAAGATCTTGATTTTCATAAACAGAAAAATCCCCTCTGATAGGGATTGCAACTTCATCCAAAATATTGGAGACAAAGAATACATTTGTCTTTATCTACCTAACACAATGGGTCTTCAACACTAACATCAACACTGTGCTTGTATATATTGTGTTATTTAGCATGTACAATCTTACATATCATGTATGTACGATTGTACATATTAAATAATACAATATATAATCGGTAATTGACACATGTAATGTAAAGACATAATTTACTGGTGTCTTGTACTGTTTTATTTGCTTTGCACTTGCTTAGCTATTTTGTGAACATCTGTACACATGTGCTATGTTTCTAGCCAAAAGAAATCAAGTGTACCTCAAAATACTGTTTTGCTGAATTAGATGCACACACCTTTTCCTTTCGGGAAAGAGTTTTAAACTCTTTGCATTTCTCCTACAGAGGTGGAGAAAACCTGGGCCCAGGGATGAAGCTGTGGAGGAAAGCACTGTGCAGAGTCCGTAGTGGTGCCCAGCTTTCACTCTGCCTGCAGCAGTTACAGCTTTCTATTGCATGGGAGAGATCCGTCATGAAGTTGGTGAGGAAGATGCATGTACACTGGAACAGCCCACAGTAGTTATGAATAAATAATAATATACATTTTTTACAAATGGGATTTTTTTCCTACCTAAAAAATAGATCAGAGCAATTATGACAGCTATAATAAGGATTTATGAATGGCAGGAGGAGCTGTGCTTTGTTCCCTGATAATGCTAAGTGTCAGTGCTGTGTTGTGTTGCTGACAGTACTGTCAGTTATGCCAGAAGAGTGACAATGAAGAGCTGCTGCTGTTGTGTGATGGCTGTGATAAAGGATGCCACACGTACTTGCTTAATCCCCAAATCACTGCTATCCCTGAGGGAGATTGGTTCCGTCCTACCTGCATAGCCAAGATTAGGGAAGCTGTCCTTGGAGTTAAAATAACAAAAAATTTATACACTAGGGGTGTAATGATACATTGTACCACGATGTGCATCGTGGAGATGGGCGATATCATGTGCGCTCTGTTTATAACTCCATCTAAAGTATGTAATAGCATTTTTTGAATAGTAGAAGGTTATATAGCAACCTTCCACAACTGTGCCCACGGCTAAACAGAGATTATTACAGATTATTATTTCATCATCTTTCTTTTCATTCTTTCTTCGTAATTTTTTTTTACTCAAGAATACTAACTGTTTTCACTCAAGTGAAGTGAAGCTGCAAAAAACGTATAGAAGAAAATGGGCATTGTTTTACACTTCAGAAATAAAAAAAGAACTGACTTTCATAATTGTTGTCGTAATTTTGTTTAAAATATTGTGAGAAAGTCGAATCGTGAACTCAGTATCATGAATCTAATCGAATCGTGAGCTGACTGTATCGTTATACCCCTAATATACAATAAAAAATGAAACCATTTTGTCCTCATCAATAATGTGATGCATGCCAGGATGTTCGGTTTATACTCCGTTACACAAACTGTTCACTGCTGGTGACCTGAACCATGAACTTCATGTTTCCAGCAATGCGTTCTTCTTTCCAAAGGACACCTACTGTATGTACCACCTGTTTTTTTCCATTTTATTATAATCATCCATCTTCCCTCTCACACTTTCTCAGCAGGCAAGAGACTCTCCTCAGAAGAGTAAGAAACAAACCAGTCCGAACAGTGGAGGGGGCGAAAAACTGTCTTGGACCAAATGCAGCAAGAAAGCCTGTGTGACAGGAGAGGGCTCGGAGAATGACACAGCCAGCACTAGTGGTAGTAGCACACCCAAGAAAGGAGGAAAGGAAACAAGAAAGAGAAAAATGGAGGACAACCTTTGCAACAAATCCCCTAAGCAGGAGAGCGCAACGCAAGTTAAAAATTCTAAAACATGCCGAGACAACAGTAAAGACCTGGAGCTCTGCAGGTATCAGACGCTTCACTCAAAGTGAACACACATGGGTAGTACATCAGCTACCAGATATATACTAATGTACAAGGTCTGTCCAGAAAAATTACAATTCAGTATCATCACTTTCAGAATATCTTTTTTGTGTATGCATGCAAACGCTCCCAATGTCTCTGCCATTGATATTAGCAGAATCTTGAAAACTGTGAGGGTGTTGAGAGTCATGGCTCTATGGATTTCCTTTACTGTACTGAAGTGGTGGCCTTTCCAATGTGTTGGAACAAGAGACAAATCGGGGCTATATGGTGGATGTGGAAGGACTGGAATGGTTTTTGTTTTTTTCATGGCCACAGAATCACATGTTGTTCTTGGGAACAAGTTTTGCACAAACCTTCCTCATACTCAACTTCTGTGATGATTTCATGAACAATGATTTAGCTAACTCATGTATGATCATCCTGACATTGATTCGTTGGTCACGGTTCAGCACAGACATCACTGCAGCCATGTATTCATCTGTGATGTGGATGGAGTCTAACACCTGGTTCATCTTCAACATTTTCATGACCCTTTTTGAAAGCTTTGTACCATGGATAGACTTGCGCTGACACCAGGGTAGCTTATCCATAACCTTTCTTCAACATTTCAAGAGTTTCTAATGCACTTTTATGATTTTTACACAGAATTCAATTGCATACAGTTGCTACAGACTCGTTGAGTTGTTTCAGTGACGAAGCACTTCAGCATGGCTTCACAAAAACAAGCATCTGGGCACTGTGAAGGCTAGAATGCCTGTTGTTCTGCCATTTATCTGCATTATAAGAAGCGCAAGAATTTAATTCTCATTACTTTCTGGGCAGACCTCGTATGAACAAGTCTTTGTATATCTATATAGTACTATAAGTATCTATAAGGTCAACAGACATTCCGTTAAATGTGCTGTATAAATAACATTTATGTACTTTAAAATTGAGAACATTTCTACATATCTTGGCTGGATTTTATTTCTTCGGTAGTCTAAATGTTCATGCGCGTGTTGTTCCTGTGCAGATTGCTTTTGGCTGAGCTGCAAACTCATCAGGATGCCTGGCCATTTATGACACCTGTCAATCCCAAATCAGTCCCAGGATACCGCAAAGTCATCAAGAAACCCATGGACTTCTCCACCATTCAGGAGAAACTTTCCAACAACCAGTATGTATCTCTGCACAAGCAACAGCTTTATGATATATGAAAAGTGATTCATTTGTGTGTTTGGGGGAAAAACCTTAACAGTCTTCTATATATAGGTTTGAGAACTGCAAGGTTTCAGAATCTGAAATGTGTTTTCTCTTTTGCTTATATCTCAACCACAAGTCAGGATATAGCATTTTAAAATCTAGTCAGGAAAAAGAGAGCGTACTTGCCAGTATATTATTACAAACAGAATTGTTTTGTCATGGTCATAGCTATCTAAATCTAATCAAATAATAATACATTTCTCTCTGAGGAAAGTGCTCTTAACTAGAAAGCTTTTCGATATCTTTAGGATGTTTTTAAACTTGCTCTTTTTACTCTACATGATCTTTGTAGGATATTTTGTGGGCAGGGGCAGCTCAGTGGTTAAGGTGTTGGCTTACTGAATAGAAGGTTGGGGGTTCAAGCCCCAGCACTACCAAGCTGCCACTGTTGGGCCCCTGAGCAAGGCTCTTAATCCTCAACTGCTCAGTTGTATACATGAGATAAATGTAAATCATATCATTACATAAATGCAAATATATTTCCTACAATATAGGAATGATATTTTGGTGAAGTATATTTATTGTTTCTTAGTGCTGATGTGTCAAGGTAGATTGAAAAACACAATTTTGGCCAAAACAGATTTTGCACCTTCGTTTGTCTGTTTGATGGAACTGTAACATCCAATGTGCTTTCTCAGGCCAATGCTCATATATACATTTTGAAGGATGTATTTTCTTCAGCAGCTGTAATTCACTTACTGGTATTTTTGTCTTGCTTTTTCCTAAAATAAGTTTGTTAGGGTGTGCTGTACACTGGGCCTATTCTCGGAAGTTCTAAAAGTGATCTATTTTAATTCAGCATGTGTTTTCATTTTCAGATACCTAAATCTGGAGACATTTATTATTGACGTTAACTTGGTTTTTGAGAACTGTGAAAAGTTCAATGAGGATGATTCTGACATCGGACGTGCGGGACACAATATGAAGAGATTTTTTCAGCGGAGATGGACTGAGCTCTTGAAACAAATAAACTAAAGTTTCCTGAAAATCCCCAGGGGAAATAAAAAACAGAATTGACTACTGCTGCTTTAAATTTGTAATCAAGCAAGCCCTCTATCCCTTCCCCATTCACTTCACTGGTTTTCATCATGAGCCAAAGTACAAGCGAGTCCTCATGTCGATATGGTGCGGTATGATAACATTAATCTAGAATGTTTCAGACAGTAGGGTATCTCTTCAAGTGCAATACAAAAATTCTGTTTCTTTACAGAACTTTTCTCAGTTTTAGCTGCAACTGACAAAAGAGCTTTCCATTCTGTAAAAATATACTTGATGTTTTTCTTTTTTTTATATATATAAACTTTACTATTATAGTGAATGTATTGTATTTATTTATTTTTTATTATTTATAATTAATTTAGTATTCTTTTTCTATGAAAAGGAGGAACATTTTAAAAACGCATTAAATCATTTTTACTGAAATATATATATTAAAAATGTTTACACTGTTAGGTGCTTTAATGGTACCAGGAAACACACCACAGTATTGCTGTAAAACTGAATTAGCAAAAAAATGTTTTGACCATTGAAGAACAAAGACTATTAGATGTGTGTGTACATAGTGTCTTCATGTCTAACAATATTAATGTGTGCCATTTTGGAAACATTCATTTTTTCCTGATGTCATTAAGTAGCATAAAGTTAAACCATCAAGTTAATGATGGAAATAAGAAAGAGGTGGAAGAGATCATACTGGGAATAAATTGAAAAGCCAAAATACACAAAAGTATAAATGATGGAGAAAGAATTCAAAATGATCGTAGCGCATAGTGTTGAGGTATAGTGTTGAGCTGTGGGGTTGTAAAGCATAGGGTTGATGTTTAGGTGTGGACATGAGGTTTGAAGCATAGCATTTTATATTTAATTCAAGTAGGTGCGTGATGTTTGCCTGAGATGTAGCACTTTTAGTAATAAACATTCTAACAATGCAGCTTTACAGAAATCCAGGCATAAATCTAGTAGCTCTGGGTATAGAGACAACAGTGGCATAGAAAATCTCCCTGAGAACATCTTAACAAGGAACCATGAGGAAAAACTATCCTCTTCTGATCATTTTTAAATGAAAGGCAAGAAGTAATAAATATTACACTGTTTTGGTACTAGAAGTCTTGATAAGACCATGTAGGGGCAGTGTAGGTCAGTTAACATTGGACTATTGACCAGAAGGTCTTGAGTTCAAATCCCACCACAGCTAAGCTCTCAGCGCTGGGCCCTTGAGCAAGGCCCTTAACCCTCAACCCTCAACTTCTCAGTTGTGGCCAAATGCCATAAATGTAAATGTAAACATAAAACAGGACATGGCAGCAGCTTTTGTGAAGTACAAATCTGTAGAGTATCCTGGTTACCCTCTGCAGCAGCAATATGAGGTTTGAGCATAGGTGGAGTTTGGGAAGTACATGGATATCCAAAAGGTAAATCAAAGCTAGAGCACAGCACAGGTATTGCAAATACTAGGACTCCCTGAGACATCAGCATCCAGTGAGGCCACCATCAACAAACCTGCTGATTACATGAGCAAGGTGGGGCAACAGCACCCATATCAAGTTTACCCCAAAGCTTTATATCTAATAACTCCTAGATTTGCATCCTCACTGAGGCTGCCTCCATATCCTAAACATGCTCTAAAAGCTATTTTATTGCTGGGGCACTTCTTAGAAAACAAAAGTACAAATAATAGCTGCATTCTGGACTAACTTAATGCACCTAGTGGAACCGGATTATAGTGTAATAGTAAAGTAATTTAGTTATGAACTTTTCTTGCATCCTGTAATAACTGTATTCCTGCCTTGTTTCCATGAAGGCTGTTGGGTCCACTGTGTCTAAGATGATCATAAACCAGTTACAGAAGATTCATTTCATTCATTCATCTTCAGTAAGCACTTTACCCTGGTCAGTGTCACACACTATGCACACACACACACACACACACACACACACACACACCCTTACCCTTACCCTTACCCTTATTTACACCTGGGGAAATTTCATTAGTCCACCTTCCAGCATGCTATTGGGAGGCAGAAGGAAACCTGAGAACCCAGAAGAAACCCACACAGACACTAACTGGGATTGACGAGGGGAACCTGGACCTGTATAATTAGACAAATCAATGTTACAAATACATATTTGATCACTGCTACAGACTGTTGGCGTTAGTGTTTTAGTGGCTGTCTGACTCTTGGTTTTTCTATTGTACTGAATAAAAATCTATAACTATTTTTACTGACTTCTACTCAAATGGAGTAATATGTTGTTGAGGCAAACCTGTTCTGACTCTGTAAAATGATAGATCCAGACATCTGATTCCGGTGAACTCCTCACCTTATTCTACTGCCTGGAATGTACATTCTCCCCCAGACATTAATCGTTCCACTGAGGGAAGAATAATTAAGAATCTTTCATCCTTTTGAATGAGGTAGGTTGAAGTCTGTTATCCTGAAATATGGGAGGACGTTAGTTTCACTCCAGTGAAATATAATCTGAACTGTGTCTCGGATCTCTGGCTTCATTTAAAAATGCTTTTCAAGTCCCAGTGGAAGATATTAAAAATAACAACACTGAAATAATCTTTGAGGATCTCTGAGGAAACAGGTTTAGGGGAAAAAAAGGACCTGAACAATCACTGCAAACCACACACAGAGCTAAAACATGGGATTACAGTGTTTCACTGATTCTCAGCTAGTAAGGTTTAAGCATATTGATGAACTTGAGCAGTGAATTTAGGTATGTGATTGAAGCACAGTGTTGAAGTAGTGTTGACGCGTTAGAGTGAAATTGATTATTTAATTAATTGTATTAAATTATGGGATTATTATTATTACAAACTATTTTCAGAAAAATTAGGGCACTTTCTAAAAATGTAAAAAAAAATAATTTGTTAATTCACTAACTGGTAAAAGTAGAAAGAAAACATTTTCTGTGTTTTCACTGACAAACCTAACTGTTTTTTGTAAGTATGGGAAAAAAACAAACAAACAATAGAACGTCATGCCTGCAACACACTCAAAAAAAAAGGTTGGGACAGGGCAAAAAAGATTTTGTGCAGAAATCAGTCTACAGTGACCTCAGACTGTTGAGCAGCTCAAATCTTGTAAGCTCGAAAATCCCACTTGCAAAACTGCAACAATTAGCACCTTCAATTCCCAAACAATTAAAACATATAATTAAAAGAAAGGATTATGTGACCCAGTGGTAAACAACTTTTTTTGAGTGTGTTGCAGGCATCCACTTCTGAATTTGTTTATATTTAACAAATAGAACCAAGTTTGTTCTTAAAAAACACTGAAATTCTTTTCTTTCTTTCTTTTTGTCTGTAAACTAAAGGTTCAGATTACAAATTTCAGTTTTTATTGCATTTTTAGTGTCTCAATTTTCCTAATTGAAACATTTTCTAGAAATGGGGTTTGTATTATTATTATTATTGTTGTTATTATCACAAATCATTATAAATTAGCACTTTATTAATGTGTAGTTTTAATGTAGAGTTTATCATTGAATCCCATAGTCTAATGCTGAAGCCTAGTATTTGCATGTAGACATTAGATTAAGCCTTAAACCTTCTATTTATTTATTCATTTCATTTCTTTATACTTAAAGTGGAACCATATCAACATTTTAGCTCTTTTTTTTTTTTTACTTTTGTTCAATTTACTTTTGGCTGATCTGCTATACCCCCCTCCCCCTTTCATTTTCAACGGATTACAAAAGGTGTGGTGAAATATCAAATGGGGTGCTGTACAAGATTGATCATTTCCATTTTTCCCCCAAAAATCAGTGACTTGTAAACAGCATGTCCATAGATAAATAGCAAACAACACATAGGTTGTTAGCCTAGTGTAAGAGTAGCCTAGTGTTTTATCATTGTGGTGACACAGAGATTGAAGTAGAGAGCTGTTTCATGGGGTAATGAATTGAAACCAATTGACGCATAGGCTTGTAAAGGAGTCTTACACCAAGGTAGTGTTACATAGCAGTCTATTGCAACACTCTTAAAATGGCTGGATAATTAAATGCTGGGTTTAGTACGAGTTTGCTCTCTAAAGCAAATCCCAATCCTGGTCCTAGAGTTTTCCCAGTCCTGACCATTTTAGTGGTGTCCCTGCTCCCAGCACACTTAATGTAAGTAATGAACTAATTAGCACTCCTTTCTGCGTTGAGGTGTGTATTTGAAATCACAAATGTGTAGAGTTTATGCATAGGCCTAGAAAGAAGTGATGACACATTTCATTAAAATATTTTGCTGAATCATAGCATTAAGGCTTTGCACTGAACCATAATACTGTAGCATGAGATTGGAGCAAATGTGTTGAAACATTGCAGTGAAGCATAGGAAGACAGAATGAACAGTCTTGGTGTATAAACATTTATGACAAATTTGCTCAAGTATGTAGTCCCACTATTATAAAGGTATGATGGTCTCCTGTTCATTCTGGATCTGCTTTCTCGTCTAGGTCATTCTCTGGCCTGTCTTTCTGTTACCGTGGTAACAGTCATGGCTGACTGTGATGTGCATCTTATGCCATTTCCTGCTGAGACTCTTCAAAGACACTTCTTTCAGATAGACCTAAGAACACACAAGGATAAGAAACAGCCAGTTACTGGGGTGCTGTGCTCATTATTTATTGAGAAATTGACAGTGTTGCAGAGAAAGGTGTGTGGATGTGCAGTTTTGAAGGGTTTAATTAGTCTCTGCTGCACACCTGTATAATTCAGAATAGAGGGATTCACTTATCAGGTGGGGCGGCACGGTGGCACAGTGGATAGCGCTGTCGCCTCACAGCAAGAAGGACCCGGGTTCGATCCCCGGGTGGGGCG
>JAOTRJ010000051.1:16562814-16578483 GCA_028564905.1 Leptodoras praelongus | reverse complement strand
GTGTAGTGCCCCAAATATCCGCATCTATTATCTGTATCCGTGTAGTGCCCCAAATATCCGTATCTATTATCTGTATCCGTGTAGTGCCCCAAATATCCGTATCTATTATCTGTATCCGTGTAGTGCCCCAAATATCTGTGTCTGTATCCGTGTAGTGCCCCAAATATCTGTGTCTGTATCCGTGTAATGCCCCAAATATCCGTGTCTGTATCCGTGTAGTGCCCCAAATATCCGTGTCTGTATCTGTGTCGTGCCCCAAATATCCGTGTCTGTATCTGTGTAGTGCCCCAAATATCCGTGTCTGTATCTGTGTCGTGCCCCAAATATCCATGTAGTGCCAGGCAGTTACTAACAAAGAATGAATGAAGGTTCTATTTGTTTACATCCCTAATGCTGTCTCGTTCAAACAAACAGTTATTTGATCAGAGAAATCAGTGTTTCCATCGCTCATTTTTCTCTTTCTGCCCCGTCCTTCCCAGTCCTATTGACCCATAAAGGTCACCATGTGTCCAGCAACTGCCCAGAGCATTTTACTCCATGATCACTTCATCTGCAGCAGGCCATTACCACTCACATTACCAGCTCCATTGTTTTGTCCACACAAGAGCATCACAAGAGCAAAAGGTTTCTACTCCCACTCTGGTATTATCATCACTGAATCTGGTTAGATGAAATTGTTTGAAATCATGTTACTTTTTAAATGATTATTATGTCTAGAATCAAATCTCTTTATAACCTATTTAGTCTTTTAATATGATTTTCTGAGAAGTTACAGTTAACCACATGTCAACCACGCTTATGGGTACTTTTATATAGGCAGCTTCAGTGTGCTTCATTAAAGCAGGTGAGAAAACCAGAACAGTACTCAGCTGTGGACCAAAACGACCTGTCTGAAACAGAGCAAGGTTGTCCACATCCCATTCCAACACGGCTTTGAACTGAGCCAAGTGAAGAAGTGAATCAAAAATGCCATGTATTTCGGGTTGCAGAATCTTTCTGTAGCTGTGAGCTCCTCAACTGAGCCAAAGAAAATCTGGATGCAACACAAACGCTTTAAACGTTTTTATGTTATTTATATAATTATCTATTAAATTTAGTCAGCGTTCTTGTTGCTGGAGTTTACATTTTCCCTTCATTTTATTTCTAAGTGAATGAGTACAGATGTACAATCCCTTCAGACATTTTCTTTTGCTTTTTAGTTTAATTATGTGTTGTGTGACTCAAAACCAAGCCAAAGAGCAGATAAACTAAAAGAATCAATTTCGCTAGGACATGGCCTCAGCAAACAGACAGGTATGAAAGCACAGAAAATTAATCAGAGCTACTGAGCTGCTTCAGAAATCACAACTTACCTGGAGACTTCTTGCCAGAGCGGGATGGCATCATGTAGTTCTGTCTGGGCAGTAGAGGCGAGGACGGCAGCGACATGGACACGGCTTTAGACAGGGACAGTTTTAACCCGTCATCAGGAAGGCAAGCCATGGCGGTGCTAGAATCCTGCATCCCAATGCCTAGTCCTCTTCTCTGTGCAGCGAGCAAGTGTGGATCCCCAACTGGCAGCAGAAAACAAAAGGAAAAAGTTAGCAGGTCAGAATAATAAAATAAGAGGGCTTTTGCTAGTCAAATGGTTCATAAACAATCTAACTGACTGCACACAGAACTGCTTCCTGAAACTTCTCAAAGAAATAAGACAGCTCTGTTAAGTAGGTGTTGACAATTAATTTTCAACAAGCAATGACAAGAAAACCAAACAAATAAAAAACACAGACACTGAAGTCTCAATTGTAACTGATGAAAACAATGTATGTGAGAACACCCCTCACATTTCTGCACATATTGTATTATATCTTTTCATGGGACAACACTATAGAAATGAAACTTGGATATAACTTAGAGTAGTCAGTGTACAGCTTGTATAGCAATATAGATTTACTGTCTTCTGAAAATAACTCAACACAGCCATTTATGTCCAAATAGTTGGCAACACAAGTGAGTACACCTCACAGTGAACATGTCCAAATTGTGCCCATAGTGTCAATATTTTGTGCAACCACCATCATTATCTAGCACTGTCTTAACCCTCTTGGGCATGGAATTCACCAGAGCTGCAACGGTTGCTACTGGAACCTTCTTCCACTCCTCCATGGAGCTGGTAGATGTTAAACACCTTGCGCTCCTCCTCCTTCCACTTGAGGATGCCCCACAGATACTCAATTGGGTTTAGGTCTGGAGACATATTTGGCGAGGCCATCACCTTTACCTTCAGCTTCCTCAGCAAAGCAGTTGGCATCTTTGAGGAGTGTTTGGGGTCATTATTATGTGGAGAAAAAAAGGGGCTGAGATTATGCTCTGCTTCAGAATGTCACAGGACATGTTGGAATTCATGTTTCCCTCAATGAAACACAGCTCCCCAGTACCAGCAGCACTCATGCAGCCTCAGACCATGACTTGACTGTAGCCAAAACACATATCTTGGTACGCCTCAACAGGGTGCCGCCACACATGCTGACCCATTTCGGTCTTGTCAGACCATAGGACATGGTGCCAGTAATCTATGCTCTTGGACTACCTGTCTTCAGCAAACTGTTTTCAGGTTTTCTTGTGCATCAGAAGAGGCTTCCTTCTAGGACAACACTCATGCAGACTGAGTTGATGGTCTGGGCACTGACAGGCTGACCTCCCACTTCTTCAATCTCTACAGCAATGTTGGCAGCACTCATGCGTGTCTTTTTTGAAGAACCTCTGGATATGACGCTGAACACGTGGACTCGACTTCCATGTGGAACCTGTCCTGGAGAACCACTGTATAACCTTGGCCAAGTTTCAGCAAGTGTTAGCAATCATCTTACAGCCTAGGCTGTATTTGTGGAGAGCAAAAATTCTATCTCACATCCTCAGAGAGTTCTTTGCCATGAGGTGCCATAATGAATGTCCAGTGGCCAATATGAGAGAATTGTACCCAAAAGCATAAATATTAACAGCCCTGCTCCCCATTCACACCTGGAACCTTCTAACTCTAACGAGTCACATGACACCAGGGAGGGACAACGACACAATTGGGCACAATTTGGACATGTTCACTGTGAGGTGTACTCACTTGTGTTGCCAGCTATTTGGACATTAATGGCTGTGTGTCGAGTTATTTTCAGAAGACAGTAAATCTATACTGCTATACAAGCTGTAAACTGACTACTCTAAATTATATCCAAGTTTCATTTCTATTTCATTGTCTCATGAAAAGATATAATAAAATATTTGCAGAAATCTGAGTTTTGTTTCACTTCTGTGAGTGACTGTATATGTTAATATCAGTGATTTAGAGCTCAACAGGTTGAAACCCATATTGTTAATATCTTAACTGCCGTTTGAGAATGATGAATGCACAAAACATTTATGTAATGTGTCTGACTTGCCATCATCACTGGTATTAACTGAGCACATTCCTGCACTGACATAAAAAAAGGCATGCAGTTTCCCATTTATGACAAGATTAACATCTCAGACGCTATTCATTTCAAAACAACATAATGCTTTCTGTGAAATCCATAATTAATTAGACAGGTCCTGGCTCCGACCCCAGAAATTAGATGAGAAGTCAAACAATGAATCTGCAGTTAAAGTGCAAAATACTGTATCTATACAACATGATGGCAGACTCCAGCCCTGCACAACCACAGTACTGCAACCCGACGTATCAGCTTTTTGCAAATTTGCTCAGTTAAGGGGAAATAAAAATGTCTAGGGCTTAAAAGTTATGATAAATGCAAATGGCTGCAAACCAAAAGTTTATCTAGTCAGCTCTCCTAAGCATAAACAGACAAGGTAATCACACACAGGTCAAAAAACAACTAAACAAACAAATGTTGAATAATTAATTATTCATCAATTCAAGAGATAAAAAGTCTTGCTTTAATACTAGAGTTTTTGGTGTGGCCCACGTCCACTTGAAGCGTTGATAATGGCTTGATAATGGTGGCGTGAAAGCTGCTTTCTGAGCTCAAATGTGCTCCAAGGGACCCCTACCAAAGTCTGCCAGCAAACAAGGGTCTGCGGAACAGTCTAGGTTCACCTGAACTCCAGTCCAGCTAGCATTTGGTTAAAAGCTATCGATAAAAAAACAGGAAGAATGCTATTGCAGACCTTCAGCGTTGCAAATCCATGAACAGGAAAAGGTGCACATTTAATGTTTCACTTCAGATAGCCACACTGTTCACTCATTTTGAGGGTGTGTATGTATACTCTGCAACAAAGCTGCAAATTAATATTGCATTGCCTCCTGTCTCTACAAAAACCTCCTTAGCCGAGCAGCTTGCATCGCTCTCAGCAGCGGAACGCATTAACGGCGTAGTGAAAACGCTGAACGCTGTTATTTCAGTGCCGAAACCATATTAACAAAAAGATGAATGAAAAAACCTTTGCTTTCCTTTTGCATCGTCAGCTGACAACACTGGGAAATAAAAGCTGCATGTTCGTTGTATGCTGATGGCATAAATGGACCAGCGTTCACAACCTTTGCATCTAAAAAGGTTCTATTCTATATTCTAAATAGGCAGACATATTTACATGTACATTTATGGCATTTGGCAGACACCCTTATCCAGAGTGACTTACATTGATCTTATTTATACAACTGAGCAGTTGAGGGTTAAAGGGCCTTGCTCAAGGGCCCAACAGTGGCAGCTTGGTGGTAGTGGGACTTGAACCCCTGACCTTCTAATCAATAACCCAACACCTTAACCATTGAGTCACCCCTGCCCTTTCTTCAGACATATTTCTATTGTTAAATTTATCTAAAGAAAAACACAGTCTGAATCCTGGCAATGCCACAGCCATCATTAGCTAGGAGTCTCTGGGTGGGAGAGACGGTATTGCTGTGTGCACACTTGGTGGTACGCACATGTATACAGAAGAGGGTCAACAGCACTTTTCTCAGCAACTAGAAAAGACGCACATCGTGTGTCTCAGAGCAAGTGCTAGTGGGTTAGCTGTAGTGTGATAAGGCAGAGCTGCCTAGTACACATAATTCTAAGAAATGCAATTATTTATTATGTTACTATAAAGCAGGAGATGAGTATTACTGTACACATTACTGGACCACTAGTCTGGGAGCCTGTATACATTCCTAATGGTTCTGTAAATCACCACATTGTTAGAAATGACTGATCACTCTGCATTGTCAGACACCTTACTGAGCTTTTGACAATATCACACACACTCTACTCTGCTATGAAAACATGTGTATGGCCACCTGCCTGGCTCAGAAGAGCCTCTCCCCTAAATAGTGAAAACCTACTAAATATAGTCTGACAGCACAGCTGCATGACCACGATTTAGGCCCCTCAGGACTGACAGCATGCTTTTAGCCACTAAAAGACTTTTTAACCGTCTATTAAATCAAAAGATCTATTACACCAGCACACATTGTAGTGTCCTACATGACACCAAACAACGTTGGTGAATCTGTGTGAAGTGGTTTCCTTGGTGACTGGTGTAGACAAACCTCATGGGCAGCACTGTACTTGTGCATGAGTGACTGAAAAATAGAAATATAGAGCTGTAGTATGTACTATGTAATAGCATTTTCAACAAAACTCCAAGATGATGGTGATTAAATGGCTTGTAGGGTGATGTCTCTTTCTGCTGGCCATGGCAGGCCTGACGTCTGCATCCTTTAACAGTCTCTGAGTTACAGTGGGCCTCTGCTCAGTAAATGAGTTTAGCACGCTCTCTGTCTCCTCTCTAGCTGGGGAAACTGATGAGAATGTCAGACACGCAAACACAAGCATTAGTGCTACTGCACTATGCAACTTTAAGCCTCTAATATACATACATCAGCCATACACGGCATTTGTATACATTTACAAACTTTTTTTTATTCTGATTTAGGACTAATGAGAATTTTAAAAAGATGTATTATATCTTCTATCTAATTTTATTTGTTGAACACTTTTCTTAGTCACTACACATTTCCATACTTTTTATTTGACTATTTGAAAGTAGTAATAGTAGATGTGCCCATAAATAAACTCAAAGTTTATTAGAATGCCAGCAAACAGGAAACAGTCGTGCCTCAAGTATCACCTCGGTCAGGCAACAGACCTGCTCTGGCGCCGATAAACCCTTTGATGGGGTCAGAAGGCACTGATCCTCATGACCTCTAGAAAAACATGACCACAGCAAATGTTCCCTGTAAAGCCAGGGCTGGGAATATAACTCTGGTGTAGAAAATCAGCCTTAATACTTAGAGAAAACACTTCATCTTTCATTTCCAGCTACAGCCTGAATATCAAGAGATGGCAGTAAGAGTGCGAGTACACCAGCGCTCTCCACACTACTGACATTGTCTAATCACAGAGAGAGGGAGAGAGACAGAGACAGAAAGAGAGAGGGGGGTTGGAAGACAGACAGAGATGACTAAGAGAGAAAAAAACTGCATGACAGAGTGAGAGACAGACAGAGAGAGACAATGACTGTAATAGAGACAGGATGGGAAAAACAGCATATGAGTGAGTTATTTATTTTTAGGAGAACATTCTCATGTTTTACATACAGTCATTTCATGCAGACAGACAGACAGAGAGAGAAAGAGAAAAAAAGAGAAAGAGAGAGAGAGAGAGAGAAAAAAAGAGAAAGAGAGAGAGAGAGAGAGAGAGAGACAGAAAGATAGAGGGAGAGAGAGTAAGGGAAAGATATAGAGAGAGAGCAGGAGAAAGAGAGAGAGAGAGATAGAGAGAGAGACAGAAAGAGAGAGAGAGGGAGAGAGCAAGAGAAAGAGGGAGAGAGAGAGAGAGAGAGACAGAAAGAGAGAGAGAGGGAGAGAGCAAGAGAAAGAGAGGGAGAGAGACAGAAAAATATAGAGAGAGCAAGAGAAAGAGAGCGAGAGAGCGCGCAAGAGAAAGATAGAGAGAGCAAAAGAGAGAGAGAGAGAGAGAGAGAGAGAGAGAGGGAAAGATGGAGAGACAGAGTAAGAGAAAGATATAGAGAGAGACTAAGCGAGAGAGAGAGAGAGAGAGAGAGAGAGAGAGAGATAAAAGAAAGAATGCTGCAAGAACATGAAAATATGGCACAGTAAACTGCTGGAAGTAAAAATGAACATAAAAGGGCAAATGTGTAGTGCAGCGTAGAGGAACTGCAGCAGTTCTATTCTTGCTGTGATTGCGTGGAGCGGCCCAGCCCAGAACACAACTGCAATTTCAGTGCTGAGGCAGTGGAAACCAGTGTCTGCTAATAACACACTGCAGGCCTGGGGATATGAAAATGATTATAGACTCACTCCATCCACTTCCATTTCTAGACACTGTGACCACTGCCAAAGAACCCAGATTCTCCTGACCTAAAAGCTGATCATGTTCTACAGAGATATCGATTTAATGACCAAAACCAATGAAATACTGAATTAACAGAGTTATGGTTTGGAGTAGAGGAATCTCCATGAACGTTTCAAGAGCCGCTGGTTATTTTTGGTGAATGAATCGGTAGGCCAACTTATATATATCAATAACTTATAAAACATCTACGCGAGGACACTTTGCAATGCAAGCCCACACACAAGCAGCATAGATGGGAGCACATGCAAAATCATGCATGTTTGTAGGGAGCTGAGATGTGTGTATTCTAATTTCTAATTAGGTTCCTGTCAATTAATTTGACAGATGAGTATAGAAAGAGAGGAATAATGAATCCAGATTTGCTTTGTCAGAGGTACAAAGCAGGCTGAGTACAGCAGTGGGAGATTCTACTGCTAGACTGCACCCCAAAGAGCCGCTCATAACCACTACAGAGAGTCGAGAGATGCACTGACAAAAGATCCCACACTCATCACGAGGAAGGGGGAGACAGAGGGAGAGGGAGGGGGAGAGAGAGAGAGAAGGAGAGAGAGAGCGAGAGGGAGAGAGAATTTAGATAATTTTATTTAGTGCTTATGTGTTCTCATTCTGTATCCAAACTGTGTTTATCAGTTACAGCAACATTTATAAATAAATGAACAGAGATCAGTTAATCCTCCTGCAGCAAACACACATCAGTTGCCCTTAACAGCACTGGTCTCAGACAAAGTTTCTAAGAAATGATGTAAAAAGATCGCATTTCTACACCGCCACACCAATGCATCCAATTCTCCAGAGAACAAGCTCAGACAGAAGAGCAATGACAAAGGCCATAGAAACATGAAATTCAATATACAGTTGGTAAGTGAATACTGTGCTGAACCTGTCTTTACTAACCGAGTTGAGACCCGAGGCTGATTTCCTAAAATGAGACATCTGATACTGCCTCTTTCATACAGCCCCATAAAGCACATACTCTATAACATGCTTATTGTTAAACCCTTACAAAAATCTATCTAAAAGTCTACTCAATGCACCAGGCAAGATTTCAGTGTAGTTTGTACACTGCACACTGAGTCTAATAAATGACCGTGTATGTATGGGGATTAAAAAGCAGAATGAAAATACAGAAAATGAATTTTGCTAAGGTTGGAAATGAAGTGTTTTTTTTTTTTTTTCTCTGCCTCTCACAGCTCTTCCATTTGTTCACGTTTAAATGGTTTTTACAGTGACAGCAATCATTTGAGACAGCAAATCAAGCATAAAATAAAAAATGCCCTTGAGCCACAGGGAAATCAACAAGCTAAACAAGCAGCCTGAGGAAACGAAAGAGGAAAAGGAGAAAAGAAACATTTATATAGTTATCAACAAACTGAAATGTTCGCAATCTGCGATTTTCATACTTTGATATTCTGGTGTGTTGTTCCAGTAGAAGCTATAACGTATGGAAAATCTCAAACAAGGATATAACATCTGGTTGTGATATTAATCTTTTTGTGGAGATATATCAAGAGAAATGGCTTCCATTTACGCTGACTCACAATATGAGTGGTATTCAAATAGGAACGTAGCTACTGACGGATTAAGAAATCAGCATCTGCCAAAAAAGGGAAGAAGAAAAAAAATAATAAATAGATTCCCCAAACCTACAGAGTTCAGAATGGGTCCAACATTGGTCTACTAAATGATCCTTTTCTATTTTACACGTGGCACGCATTAAGGACATGTCTGGGACTTGGCTTTTTAAATTGGTCATTTCTTAATGGTTTCTTTAATCCTGAATACATTTATGAGCATTTAATACAGATGTTTTCACTTCTACAACATCTAACTCGGTCTATTTCCAGAAAATAGGCAGCCGACTCAGCAGTATACGTACAGAGGTAAGTAAGATTTAGTACTGACAGCTTTAAAAGCCTGCTGTTTTTGGGTATTAACGCCTATCCATTACTCTGCTTTTCCAGTTAGGATTAAGGCCTAGCAGCTTTCTGCTGAAGATCCTTGATGGGGACAAATGAGTCAATCACTATTAGCTGCATGCTGTAGGCTGCTGGACAATGTGGTTGTGCTTTAGAGCAGAGAGGAATGTCTTTTCCAGTAGTCTTGAGGGAACAAAGACAGGGGAGGCCAAGAGCCATGATATTTCCCATTTCTCATTAAAAAGGCTTGATTGCTGCTGGTCTGGGAATAGAGCCTGGGCCACACTGAGGTCTCAGCTTAGCCAGTTTAACTCACTGGAAAGGAAGAGAGACCAAAGGGAAATGCAAAAGAGCTCTTAATATGACACTAGATTCTACACTTCGGGTGAAAACGCATCTAAATCTATTTATCAAATTTATTTAAAGCAACCACCTTTACTATACCTTTATTTATTACATTTAATAGTATAAACATTAGATCTCCTTAAGTGTCTGCAAAGCTAACAACAGAAGTGTGTACAGTTTTTCTTAAATGTGGCTTAAACCATATTTATAGGGCTTAGTCCATGAGCCAACCTTAGCCTGTCTAACAGCCATAAAAAGAGCATGAGCTGAAATCAACCTGACTGAATATACACAGCCAGGTGCTTTTCTATATATGCTAACAAAAGCAAAATATATATCATTTGAAATACAACAGAAAAATATTTATAAATCCATAGGGTTTAGTACCCATCATTCTGAGATATTTTTTACATTTCAAATGCTGAAAGCAATATGTTGCACAAATGTCACACTGCTGGTTATCTGAGACTGGATGCAAATTAGGATTAATGCCTTTGTCCTTCTGATCCATTCTGAAAAGTTAATGCTCTTTATGTATACTCCTAAGGTTTCCATTGCAGTGTAAAGTGTTAAAATCTCTAATGAACCTGTTCTCGTAAACAATTTGTCCATGAGCATTTTACAAATAATTTGGTGTTTCTGAGTACCAATTCTACCAGAGAAAAACCATATCATAACATGTTCTGTTTTTGACATTAACCTTTGAATGTTTTTTCTGAAAGCCTGGAGGGGTCACTTCCTGCTTCCTGTACAGGCCAGCGGTTGGTCAATACACGCTCCGTAAGATGGTTTTCCACACGGGACTGGTTTCTCAGGATGACCCTAGACAGGTCAGAGGTCAATGATAGATTTTGACTGGCATTAGAACGGGCCATTAAACAAGAGTTCAGCATACAGGCCAGGGTGGGTCACAGAAACAACAGCTCACAGCAGACAATAGGAAGTCTTGGCTGAGGCTCACTGACTGAGTTTAACTAGACGTGACTACACACAGCGGCATCTCTCTCACAGAGCTTAATCACAAACATTAACTCAGATCTGCAACTATAGTTCTTATTTACTTCAACAACTTTTAATGATGCGGTTTCCATATGCTTCTATGTGTATTGTGATGCACATCAAAGAAAATAAATAGTCACCACTTTTCCTGTATTCAATAGTTAACAGGGAAGATGTATTTCACCAATACTAAACATTAGTTTATCCCCTGGAACAGGATCATATTGGAAGGAAGATGGCTATAGAGAGTTATACCGCTTCTCTTCAAGATGGCACCGCAAAATAAGGAAAAAAAATGGGGATCATTCATTTTGACCATGCCTTAAAAACGGAGACATAGTGAGCTGGGAAAAAGCAAGACAGAATACAACAACATGGCCCCATTTTTAATGTACAACACAATCACACTGTATGTCTGTAGACATGATCATTCGCGATGATTTCCATCGACTCATGTCTCAGTCTGTAATTAATTAGGACAGAGCATTTGTTGTTCTGCCAGTGTACATGAGTCACAGTTCCTAAAGTAATTAACACCATGGATTACAACACACTAGTGACACACTGTAACACACTGCTGAGTGTTAACTGATGCTGAGAAATGACCAGAAGTCTGCTGTGGGATGTGACCTCTGCTCTTGAACAATAGTCAGGTTAAGAGACATCCTGCTGAAAATATATCACCAACCAAATTAAACTCCATAGTGAGGCCAAGAATTCACAGCAAATATGGGCCAGTGGAATGGACTCCTGAACCCGCTGCAATCGGATTGTAGGTTAAGAGCGAATTTCCTCAGGTGTTATTGTTTCAGGGTTTGTCCTGATCAGACAACAGAATGGGGTCTGTCACTTTTCTCAGATTTCTACACTAGTCAGTAGTAACGAATACTTTTGCCTTCAACTGAAATGGATAATTTGAAGGGATCACACCTATGTAGCCCCATAATATAACAGGCTGAGTAGAGTGTAAGCTGCTCCTCCCAACCTGAGACCTCAGCCAATTTTCTCTCTTGACTCCTGGCTATGGGTATCTATGGCATCACCTGGACATGAACTAGAGATCTCTGGATGATTTTTTATATTTGTTATAAATTGTTCACACAATACATTCAGGTTATAATTTTACATACATTTTTATATTATATTGTGGGCTATTTCCTTTTATCTCTGCATACATATGAGAGTATAAAATAAGATGAGAAGTCATGAAGGTGGCTATTCATTTTGTTAAGAATTAATCTTATAACCTGAATGCAGACTGGAATATACTCTCAGACTGGAATATGCCCTCTTCAGACAGTTCTGTGGGTTTCTGGTTCAATCCTGACCTCAGGTTTCTGTCTGTGTCTGAAGGTCCACAAGTTCTCCCCATGCCTGCCCAAGTTCGCTCTGGGGTTCTTCAGTTTCCTCCCACCTCCCAAAAAACATGTCGGTAGACAAACTGGCTATGCTTAATTACCCCTAGTTGTGAATGAGTATGTGAATGTGTGTGCTTATATTTATTTTAACTGGGTGTATTATCTGATATCACTTAAGCACTCACCTTTTCCACAAGCAAGATAACCTAACTATTGAAGTGCCACATAAAAAGCTGTGATATCTGTGAATGCAGTTCTCTGCTTCCTGATGAGATTTTGAATAGATTACAGGTGTTTCGACAGCCTGATAAGTAACAGGAACTGCTATGTGGTATGTTGGGAATACACAGCAAAAATGTGTCAAACATGTATCCCTGCTTGAAACTGTGATTAACAGAAATTACAAAAACTTCAATTAAGTTTTTCTTCACACAATCTATTACCTTCAGAGAAATGCTCAATGAAGAGAACACACCCATTCGTGTGCATCATAAATGATGTCTAATAACACTGGCATCTTGTTCTTATCTCTTCCCGGGACATAGTTCATCTTCCCACGGCAGCACTGAACCAAGATAACACTACTGTTCTGGAGGACTTTCACTCTGGGAATGACATCACTTGGTTCCCATCAGCCAACTCTGACGCTGCCTTTATTTGCCCTTGCTTTCAATACTCAGGCGTTTCCAAGGTGACGGACACAAGTGTTTGTTGACGATGGTTGCCTATTGGCCAACACGGGACTAGAGAACTTAACTACATCCGGTGACTGAGTTATAGAGACATGCCAGTCGACCTTGAGTCGGTCAGTGAATCAATCATAAACCCTGTTGTGACAAAGAGAGCTACAGATCCAGGTTTAAATTTAGAAACTGCACCACAACATACTGCCTGGAATCAGATATTGTTAGGTTTTCTCCTTTCAAAAACCCTGGCATTAACCATACATTAGGTCATTATAGCATGATTTATCACACAGAAAGTGAAATATACAGCTTCTGTGTGCTAAAAACAGACTAGAGCCATGTCTTTTTTTTTATTCATTACAGCTATAGTGCATGTTATTTTGTTTTTAAATATAAAACAAGTAGAACTTCATGCCATCCCTCCTTGCAACAATACTCAAACAGGTTGTGTTTGATTAACTGGTATTAACAGGCCCAAAGTGTGCAAAGAAAACATTCACCACACCATTACATCACCTGCACCAGCCTGGACTGTTGACACAGGGCAGGATAGGTCCATGGATTCATGCAATTGGTGCCAAATACTGACCCTACTATCTGTGTGCCTCAGAAGATACTGAGAGTCATCTGACCAGGCTACATTTTCCTGTCTTGATCTGTGCTGTTGTGGTGTCGTGGTGAACCTGTGCCCTGGGCAGCCTCAACTCTGTTCCTGCACTGTTGGCTGACAGATGTAAAATCTGACAAGGTCTTCTGCTGTTGCAGCCCATTCACCACAAGGTTTGACATGTGTGATGTATTTCTGCTCACCACAATTGTACAATATGGTCATCTGAGTTACTGTAACCTTTCTGTCACCTCGAATCAGTCTAGCCATTCTCCATTGACCTCTCTCATCAACAAATGTCTCTTTATGGCACAATTATGATTAAACTCTATAGACTTGTCTGTGAAAATCCCAGAAGATCACCAGTTTGGCACCAACAACCATGCTAAAATCACAGAGATCCGAGATTTTTCCCCAGTTTGATGGCGGATGTGAACACTACCCAAAGCTGCTGGCCTGTATCGGCACATGGAAGCTATTTGAAGAAAAACTATTTCAGCCATTTGGCCTTGACTCTCAAAATCTAGTCAGGTCATCTACTGGTTACGGTGATAATTCCTTATAAATCCTATTTATAGGATTTATATATCGCACCAAGGACAATCTTGGATGGATGAGGGACGGATGGAGATACAACCAACCCGAAAGCATAATAAACATGAAAACAAAACCATGATTATTTAGTCAGGGGACAAAAACATATAATATAATGCTATATAATATTATACAAGTTGTCCCATAATAGTAATTCACAGTAAAAGCCGAGTCAGGACAGTAGGGTCCAAACTGGTATAAATAATCCTAATTTACTGTCACAGTGTTTAGCTAAAAACAAGTACATAGCCAGTAAGAGGATAAATAGCTGAGTTTGGTACATTTCTGTGCTTTTTGTACTACAAACTCAGGTTCATCATCGATGTTTTTTTACTTTTGTATGTAATTTACCAGGGGTGTGTGCATAGCTTCAAGGAAAGCCCTTTCTACATTAAGGTGAGAACAAATATTTGATCGCTGGGACCTTGCTCAAGAGTCCAACTGTGCTTGTTTGGTAGTGCTACGATTTGAACTCACAAACTCTTCCTCAGGATCTTAAACACGAGCCACCGCTGGCACTTGCTGTGTTGCTAGGTGTTCAGGCATATTTAATGATACCATTTGCAGATCACACACTAGGGACCAGTAGAAGTAAGTGTGCTGGTGTAAGTGAGATTTGTGGATAAGCTTAGAACTACTACTTTAAACAAGGTCAAGACATATTCTTCCCTCAGGAAAGCTGGTAAATCTCTTTACATAAATACACACTGTGGTAAGGATTACTGAGACAAGGAAAAAACAGACACTCCGTTGGGAAAGGGTGGTTTGAGTTTTTTTCCGTAAGACTGTGTGTGTCTGTGTGTGTTCTCTACCACTAGACAGAACACACACACAAGAAAATATATATGTATATTAAAAGGGGGAGAAATTGAAACAAGTCGGCATCCCCCCGAGAGCATTGGAAAGAAAAATACCAAATGAATTCAGTGTGATCTGACAGACAGCTACAAAACATAACAGATGAAATGAATCAGAAAGTCACTGTGGTCAAACTTAGTAAAGTCAGAAAACATTCCACGAAACAAGGAATCTTACATGTATGGCCCTTTAATTCTCAAGTACCACAAGGACAGGCTGACTGCGACTTTGAGTGCCTCTGTGGTCCAGGTTACGCGAAAGAGCATCTGACCACACCGCCTCAGAGTGCGTTTCACACCGTCTGTGTGACATGAAGAGGTACATAATCCCAACCTGCTCGGAGCGAAAGTGAAAAGTACTGAAGAAGGAAATCACTACAGTAGATGTTTGTGTTCCACTTGGGTTTAAAAGGCAGAAAATATCATATCATTACAAATGCTGCTGACATTTAATAACAATTACCACAGCAAATATCTTCGATGTATTTTCTAAAAAGATGGTATTTCCATTATGTAAGGGTTCCACAATTAGGAGAATTCATTTAATGTATTCAGAATCTAGAAGCTTTGTACAAGCCGTGAGGATCAAGCTACGGTCATTATTATCCAAAAAAGACCCAAACGTTTTTCCTCTTGACCAAGAAACCCTTAAGCTGTCTGGCTGACAGAAGAGAAGCAGTTTTCTTCCCTGTAAACTGAAACACATACGCCGACTGCCCACTTCATACACTTATCTAATTAGTGGGATTGCTAGAGGCAAGCCCACTATTGTTCTTCTTAAGTATTATTAAACTTATTCATTTTATTCCACCGGGTAACTTTGTCCGTCTATCAACTGCCGCAGCTTTCGAAATATCGACACCGTTCCAACTCTAAATCGTCCGGTCCGGTCGGGAATGGGGCGCTTGTATAAGGATAAGCGATCGCCGCACTCGTTTACCGTCCTCACTCGTTTTTCTCGTCTTTTTTTCCCATAGAC
>JAOTRJ010000051.1:16383997-16397344 GCA_028564905.1 Leptodoras praelongus | reverse complement strand
TGGACTGTGGGAGGAAACCGGAGTACCCGGAGGAAACCCACGCGAACACGGGGAGAACATGCAAACTCCACACAGAAGTTTCCAAGGTCACCCCACCCGGGGATCGAGTCCTTCTTGCTGTGAGGCGATAGCGCTATCCACTGCGCCACCGTGCTGCCCGATTTTGGATATTAAGATATAAAATATATATTCATCACTTCAGTTTTTGCTACTACTTAGCAACCAAAACATGGAACTTCCATCAACTGGGAAACCGCCATAGGCCCTTTTCATAAACATGGCTGCTGTATTTACTCAGGTTAGAGATCATTCCTAACCATTGCTAGCAATGTTAAAAAGAAAAATGCTAAAACTTTTGTTTAAAAAGAATTTCACCCATAACTCAATCTGTGATCATTTGTTTCGATATTATGTCTAATGCAATACAGCTGTTATGTTTGGCAACAGAAACACATCTTTCTGCTTGTTGTCACCTGACTGCACATCTATTTAAAAAGTGATTTGATCGAGGGCCACAACATGCTAATGGTTCAGAAATTAGTATAAGCCGGTTAGTTAGCATTTTGTAACCCTTGATCGCAGTTATTTGTGCACTTACAACAGAACCTCTTTCCAGGTCCAAAAAATAAAACGCATATAACTAATAAAACTCAATACAGCTCCAAAATAATATCCATACACCTCGTATATCCTAATTCAAGTCTTCTGATGCTATACAATCACTCTGTGAGCATGAATTGTATTCATTATTTAATGAAAAATCAAGTCTTCCTGCACTGTAATTACTTTCTGATGTGAATTTAGAAATAATAAGAAACTAAGTGCAATTTCAGTAACATGACAAATACCAGTGCTGTGTGCCAAAAGAGATATAAGGATATCATTAATAATCTGGCATTTAATGAGTAAGTCAATATAGCAGAAAGACATTTGTTGTAATCATGATTTATAAACATGACATTTTTACAGAATACAGCTTTAACTCACAAATGCTTTGTTTCAGGAAGCATTAAGCCCAACACCCATGATCAGCTTGAGCAGGAGTGATGACAAGCCCCTGAGTCATAGCATGGATGTTACTGCCACGATGGATGGGCACAAAATGATGGAGGACAGTAGAGAGGCAGACATTTCTTTAGCCACTGGCATTGTGTTGGCTCTCCATCATGTCTACAACATTGAATATCCCTGAGAGCTGAAGAAAACATTTTCATTTTTGGAGGCATTTATCCTGAAGCTTGACACTCAAACGACACATGCAAAAAGAAATAGCGTGTGGTATTAGGGACTATTGGACCACAAAAACTCCATACTTACCAGAACATGATTTTTACATATATAAAATTCCATTGATATGATAAATAAATGAAATGGGAATTAACTGCTATTTTCATTCATTTCTCCACTGTAAACAATATTCCAATATTAAGTACACAAAGAACCATTTATACCTGAAGGACCATTTGAAAATGGTTCTTAATTTAACCATTTGGGCCCATTTTAACCATTTTCAAAAAAGGTTCTTTAGAGAAGCTTGTTTTCCATTAAGTTCTTCAAAGAACCATGTGATGGCTCTGTGAGGTAACTTCGTGGGTTCCTTAAAGAATTGTTTAAGGAAATGGTTCTTTAAAGAACCATGGTCTGAAGGGTTCTTTGGGGAACCAAAAATACCAAAAGTGTCACTCTGAAGAACCATTTTCAGTTCCAGTTAGGTTCCACCTTTATTTGTCTGTGTGTTTTGTAGTACTCTAGTATGTGCTGCAGCTAGTGTTTATAGGAGTGTAATGAGATCCTGTGCAGCATGGCGCTGAAACTGCCTCTTGTCCAATACTGGTTTGTTCTGCTCTACTGTAATACTGTAGTATGCTCTACAGTTATTAGTTGTAGTACTGTAATGAGATCCTGTGCAGCACTGAGGTCTGTAATGTATTATGCGCTACTGTAATACTGCAGTATGCTCTACAGTTATTACTTGTAGTAGTATTAATTTTATTAGCAGAAGCTAAGCCCTGTCATTAGCAGAGTAGGGAAAAGGCCTGAGCTGCTGGAATGCAGTGCAGAGCTTTCACCAAGCTGGTTTGCTGCTAATTTTAAGTCATGCACAGCTGAGGTAGTAAATAAATCATTAAACATGTCTAAAAGAATAAGACAAATCTCTTAGACGGGAAGGGGTCCACAGTGGTAGAGCTGCTGCTTTAATGATGAGCAAGAGCAGTGGTGAGTGTGAGTGTGAGTGTGAGTGTGTGTGTGTGTGTGTGTGTGTGTGTGTGTGTGTGTGCAAGGATTTTAGCATGCAGTGCGACTCCCCCAACCCTGCACAGAAAAGCACTTCAGGCCCATCAGCCGTACTGTTGTGCTAGAAAGCCTTGCGAGGCGTACCAGCTGAGCTACATGTACTGAAAACTTACTGCTTGGAGCAATTGCTTGCAGTGTAACAACAGTTCAGGAGGATGTGAAAACAGTTTTTTATTTGTTCTGCGAAATGGCTGACTTCAAATAAAAAAGCTTGATTTAAACCTAAAAGGATTATATTGTCAATGGCAAACTTGCCCACCGTAGAGCTTAGTAACCCAAAGATTTTCCAAACCCAAGGGTAAGGAGCTTGTGGTAAAGATATCCTACTGCCAGGAAAATATAGCTTAAGAATTCGACTACTTTCTGGTGTTTATTTTTTCAAATATAATGAAAATACAGCACTACCTGTGTCCTCATTTAGACGTGGTACATATTTGTCTCTGCTGATCATATCTTCATGATATGTAAATAAAAGTGTGGATGCCTCCTTCAAAGTGTTTGATTCTCGGTGTATCTGAATGCACATCCATTTGATTTCTTTTCCGTTTTAAAACATACGATGCATCTTAGCTCCAGAATATGAGACACTAAGTGAAAGCCTGGGTTTTCAGAAACAGTGTATGGGTGGAAAGGTCTTTCAATAAATCTTGCAACTGACCTGGTAAACCACTTTTCATATGTGGAAATTCTGGCACTTGCTTGGAAGCTCTGCATGGAGCTGAACCAGAGCTCGCATGAACATGGCATGCCTCATGTCTAATATATTTACAACATAATATCTGCAATGTTTTCACATGATCACTTTAGGTAGCAGATTTGAAAATGGGCCCTCTGCTTAGTTTCCAGCACACTTGCTAGCCTACGCTGTTGCATTTCACTACTCAATCGGTCTAAGCCTTGTGAAATTAAAAAGAAATTAAGGAATGAATGCATTTTAAATGTAGGATTTACTCAACATTGTATTTGAGCTTTTACTGCTTTAAAAGCATGTATTACAGAGATATTTGCATCAATCGTTTGTTTCCAAACTCTTGCATTCGTGCTGCTACACTACAGTATAGCCCTGAGGCTGACTTCTTGCTTACACCTTCAGCTAACCTCTGCTTATGTTCTGCCCCCATCTGTACTATCCATTTCATCCCTCACCAGCCACTGAGGGAGAAGACTCATTCGTACACAGGCCAATCAAATCCTCCTTCACATTTCTCTTCCTCTCCCCCTTTTTTATGTCTCAAACTAAAGCTGTTTTCCTGTGAGGTGCCTGCAGGCAGAGTGACATTCATACCCATCTTTGATTTATCTTAGCTACGCCACTCTTATGGCCATGTACTTAAAGTGTCAGAAATACAGACCATCCATCTGTTTAAATGGGTGACCGGTACACGCCTACACTCACACCAGGCTTTAAAGGACATGGTAATGTCAGTATGACAGAGAAGAGCAAGCAAATCCTTTTTTCAGATACACACACTAGCAACCAGGCTGCTTCTCTCCATTTGACAGACTAAGTGGCCTGCAGTAAGGACCAAATTAGTGACAGAGGCACAGATGCGACACTCATCCTGCATGCACTATAAAGTTCTTTAAATATATTTTAATAGACACGGACTAAAGTTTCACCTCAGCGTGCATTAAAATAGTATAAAGAGTAAACTATCCTTTCCTTACTTCATCATCATGTTGATTAAAGAATCTTGCATTGCATTTGAGTGCAGTAGCCTAGGTCTGACACCTACATTTCAGTTTAGGCTGTTTTATTTCATTTAATGAGTGTGGATTACAATACAATTAGGCAAGTATTCGTCCATTTCAAGTAAATGTGTATCCATGATCCTACAGAAGGAAAATCAATGACGCATATCATTTTTATTACAGTAATAAATAAATAAATATTGTCTCCTTATGATATAAAATTGCTTACTTACGAGTAACAGCACTATGATGACTGATGACTGATGTGTTTAAGATCACATCATAATGGATTACTGTGATAAAACCATTGATTTAAACCCAAGAGCAAGTTCATTTAAGAGCTTGCTCACATTCAGTTCAGATGAAGGCTATGGTTCTGTAACATCTGATTCTTTCCATTTTTTTCCCTGTAGGTCACTCTTTTGTTCTGCTTGGCTTGCTATTTTATTTTTTATTTTTCCTTGGTCCACACTTGTATCTCACATAACACGCACACTCCTCAACCCAACCATTCTGTAGTTTTACTGCTGCTGGGCAGGAATATGGCTACTGCTTGTTAAATTATGGGCCTAGGATATTAGTAACCATTTATTCATTTTTTCATGGCAAGTTATTCACATGTATTATGCATTATGCAATAACCTATTATAGATGTTTCACTGTCATATTGTATCCTATCTGTACACTGGGACATCCAGGAAAGAAAACAGTGCTCCTGAGATAACTACCTGTGGGACACCCAGTCATCCTCTTGACTAAAATGTAACTCAAATAATTCCTAAGTGACTGGCTTCAAAATGTACTGCTTCAGTTATTACTATGCAATCAGCAGCACTTTCATTAAAACATATCTTAACCTATTAAACCATTTCACACAGATATTGCTTGGTTTTATGTGAGTGGATGACAAAAGCATACATTAAAATGCACTTAATCTATGCATTAAATTACATATTAGGGAAAAGATAAATGTACAGCTTCTTGAATATAATTATGAACCTAGGATTGCCTGAAACCCTTAAAAGACCTTAGTGTATTAGTTTTCTGTCGCCCATGCACTCACAATGACTTTTTAAATGTCATCATTTAATTATTAAACATTTCTATCCCTTCCTGCAGGAACCTAGGGAAATGCTGTTTGCATATCTCCTACCTTCAAGAAGACAGCTTAAAGGAAGCACTTTTCCCTTCACCTTTCCTCTAAAAATCTATCGGTTTCTCATGATGGACGGCTGGGAAAAGAGTGAGGGGGGGGAACGTTTCAATTACAGGCACACCCGAGCTACAAGGCAGAAGAGGAAGCACCAAAAATAAATAGCTGGAACCTCATACGGAAACACTAAACTTGAGCAGAGATTATTACAAATGCCAAATTATCATAAATCAACGTTGCTGCTTAAGTGTAGTGTTATACAATTTAAGCCATTTTTAATGAACAAATAATTATCTTCTCTAAAAACATGTGAAAGCTGCTAATGTTGGCATTAATGGCCCATTTTAGAGCCCTCTCTTAGAGCGGAATGCATTAGACTCATCATTTTCATTGGCAACAATATCCATTTAGCAAGAGACTGAAAAAACATGGTGGTAGTTTCACTAATATCAGGACAGACATTATGGAATCAATTTGTAATCTGATATTGACATGGATTGACTTAAAAATAATAAATGAGTCATGGGAACATGGAACGGAGAACTGATGTTTTCTACTTAAAATCTGGAGTGGTATAGGATTTTAAAATCAGAAGCATATTTTTCAACATGATCATAGCTACCTGGCTACTCATTTAAACCAAAATACAGCACTGTGAAAAAGTATTCACTCCTTCCCAGCTGTTAGGAATCGGTGTGATCACGCCCATTTCTGGTATGTTAGGAATCCGCGTGATCACGCCGATTTCCGTTTCTTGTTTTCCTTTGTCCCGCCTTTTCCGTTTTCTTTTCTATTTATGGGTCCCTTTGTTCCGGGACTGGCGGGGAAATATTGGTTTAGATTTAGGTTGGTGTTAGTTTGTTTGGATGGACCCTTTGCAGGTCCCTTCTTGCAGGTGCCGCGCCTCCGTGAACCAGCTGGCACTGCGTCGCCGTGCTGCCCGCCTTGTCGGACGTCATTCCAGCACCTCGTCTCGTCGGCCTACACCTTCAGCACCGCGCCCCCGTGTTCCAGCTGCCACCGCGCCTCTGCGGCTGATCTCCCGGCGGGATCTTTGGGACGCCCACATCTCCGGACGTCTCCCGCTACTCGTCTCTACGCTGACACCCTCCGCCCTATCAGCAAGCACCGCTCTCATGCGCCGCGCCTTCGTGCTTTTCTTCCGGACAGGATCTCCGTGACGACCGCATCCCCGGACATCCCCTGCCACCCGTCTCACGGCCGAGACCCTCGCGCTCTCATGTGCCTTGCACGTTTCAACGTGCCCCACGCCTCCATGCATTTTTCCCCCCATCATAGGGCACACACACACAGACTAGGGCCACTTTAGAGACACCAGTCTTCCTAATGTGCATGTCTTTGGACTGTGGGAGGAAACCAGAGAACCCGGAGTAAACCCACGCAAACACGGGGAGGACATGCAGACTCCACACAGAAAGGACCCAGACCGCCCCACCCGGGGATTGAACTCGGGACCTTCTTGCTGTGAGGCAACGGTGCTACCCACCGAGCCACCTCGTCGCCCACCAACAAGAATTTTGAGATAATATTCTGTGGACTGAGGAGGCAATGCTAACACCGCATTTGACCATAAGAACAACAGTCAATGGCCCAACAGTCAAACATGGTGGTGGTAGTATAATGGTCTGGGCTGCTTTTGTGAAGTAGTTTTCCAGTTGGAACTGGAAATGTTATTGTGGAGATGTGTGGAGATGAGATTGTGTTAATTGTTTGCCCAGCAGGGAGTTCACACATCTCCCCTCTAACTGCTCAGCAGCAGGTGAACACAGAGTCATGATACTCTACACACAGAAACTCAACAGTGTCTTGTTATACTCTATAAAGTAATTTCTATAAGTAATTTCATTCAGATTCAGACAAATATATTGATCTCAAAAAAAGGCAATTCATTTGCATTTACCCAGTCCATACACACACAACTTCAAAGCTCACAATCTAGGCAGTTATATGTCAGAAGCCTCTGATCAAAATACATTGGTCAGCAGAATGGAACAACAAGCAGCAATAAACTGTATAAATAATCTTTAAAAACAAGAATGCAACAATCATTCAAAATTACTTCTGTCAGCACTTCGTAGCCTGATAGCAGAAATAATGAAAAAATTGGAATAGCAATTTGTTTTCCTATGTGGCTCCTCATAGGCATCTCAAGGAATTCACTGGAAATAACATGTTCAGATTGGCTGATTGGATCCTTCTGCTTTTTCCCCCAAAGGGAGCCTTGCTGCTGGACTCCAATTATCTTGAAGCAGATATTCACAATACCATTTAGGCATTCTTAAAACCAATTAAACCAGTAAGTAAATGAGAACATTAAAATACTTTCAACAAAGTTACACAAAATAATATCACAAACAAGTAAAGATTTAAGCTTCAGTATTAACTGATGTATTGACAGTGACTGAAAATATCTGATAAGTCAATTTACATTCTGCCGGTGCAATGAAACACGAGTGTACAAAGTGTTAAAGCCAATAGTAAGCTTAATATATTACATAATTTCTGGATTACCTAGCTCATATATTTATTAGGCCAAAATTATAGAGAAATCTGACATTTACACCCATATGTGGGCATTCCTTAAAATATTACTACTACTACTAAGTTGGAAACACCAAACTTAGTACTTAAACTTAGACTTTCTATGTTGTAGCATTAAGATCTCCCTTAAATGGAGCTAGGAGACCCAAACCTGTTCCAGAATGACATTGCCACTGTGCATATCATAAATGGTTTGCCAAGTTTTTGCAAAATAACTTGTTTGGCCCCAATAGAGTCCTGATCTCGACACCACTGAACAAGAATGCAGAGTGGAGTGCTCCAGTCCTTTTCGTCTGGCATCAGTGCCCGACCTCACTAATGTTCTTGTGGCTGAATGTACAAATCCCCCACAGCCATGCTCCAAAATCTAGTGGGAAGTCTTCCCAGAAGAATGGAGTTTACTATAACTGCAAAGGGGTCTAGATCTGTCAAATGGAAAGTTCAAAAATCACATACGAGTGTGAAGGTCAGGAGTCCACATTGCCAAACCTGCTTAAGCAGTGTCATTAGGTAATATTTTTTTGATAACTTGTACAGGTGTACAAGGTGTACAGGTGTTTTTGAGGCCTCAATATGCTCAGGACTCTCTATCATTAAAATGCAGTATCTATCTTCACTGTACTGCACTGTTACACAAATAAATTGAACTCAGTCCTGTCCTTGTCTCACTTCAGTCCTACTCAAAAAGGCACATAAACACAGGCAGTTAGTGGGTTAATGTTTATGTCTTGTGATGGCAGAAGTGCGTAGATCTTTACATATCACAATTCCTCACTCTCTCTTGCTCTAATTTGTGCAACACATAAATATAAAGAAAAGCCTGGGGTAAAAAGTATCACCTGTGCATGGCTATATTGCACATTACAGTTTTCCGATGGTGACTTTGAAATGACAAAGCACCTTTAATATTATTTAATTTTTACCCCATTTATCATGACATATACATTCTAAAGTGTCCTATGTAAAACATTAGTGCTCCGAGAGCACTTTATGCCTAACTAGTTCCCTGACTCCAATTACAGTAATGGGGAATTGAATTAATTTCACACAACGTGATCCCAGCCACACTATGTGTTCCCTAGAGCGCTCATATATTTCGTGCAAAAATATGACTGCACTGTGCGAACTCCAATGTAAAAATACTCCAGATCTTAATTTTTGAAAGAATTGATGTTGAAATGAGGCAAGGCACTCAAGGCTTTGGGGAGAAAGCAGAATGGCTGACATTTATTGAGCCAGTGCCACCATTCAGCCTGATAACAATAATTATGGAGTATCTTCTTAAAATGCCAGCAAAGAACAGAAGAAGGCTCTGATAGATGGAGAAAGACAGGAGAGAATAAGGTGGGAAAGATTACGCACAAACAATTGAAGATGTCACTGCAAATGAACACCATCTATTCTGCCTTGATATATAATTGGCACTAGGGACAGTTGCCAGATGGAGTGTTTAAATGGAGACACTGAAGAGAAAGAGTCTTCATCCAGTCTTACTGCAATGTGATGGCAGAGTCGACTAAAGACTCTGTCCAGCTGCATCTAACCTCTAACATGGTTTGGATATTTATCAGTGAGACAGTTCAATTGAGCTAGATAAGAGAGTGGAATAAACACTTAACATAAAAGCAGAGTAACAGGATGATGCAGTTTATGAAATGTCTGTTTATTGAATTTCCAGGCTTTACGACATGAAGCAGGCAGATTTACAACACAGTTAAACAGCTTTAAACCATCAAGTGTTACATTCAGCCCTGCTTTCTTCTGCACCCTGCTATGACCTTATGGTAGTAACTTCTGATGCAATTTAAATAAACTGATAAAAAACAAAGCAAGTGATATTTGCTGTTGAAAGAATATACATACAAGTATAAAATAATAATCTATTTGAGCCTTCACAATCTGCAAATCCTCATGTGCCTGGAGATACGTGAAAATTGGAATCGAAATGCCAAGCGAACATGAACTTATAACTTAGATTAGATTGAAAGAGGAAGCAATTTAATTCAGCACTGCTGTATTTGTATCCGAGTTTGTGAACGTGTCGCTGCTTTTTTCTTGCTCGGGTGGTGTGCTGATGTATAAGGCGCAACATAACACCCAGACCTAATCCTGATAAGCAGTTCTGCTGTTAATAAAGATCAGTGCTGAGGGAGATAGGAAAGGCTAGGTTCACAGAGTGAGAATTATTTTCCTTGTGGGAGGTCTCTGGAGACCTAATGCACAGATTTAGATTTGCTGGTACAGTCGCATATATGGGCGAGTTGCACTCCTGTAATTCGTGTCGCTCATGAAGAGTACTTCTACCCTGGATGTTCTTTTACTGCTATGAAACAGCAGTATTCCTATGTTCAGTTAAATTCCAATGCTAACATTTTGACAATGTAATACTTGGCTTGCTATTTTAACCTTTAACATTTACACAAAAGTACGCCTTTTTGAGAGGCTCTGAAGTGTGCTAGACCTAATGAATGTACAGCACTAAGCCATATGCAGCACTAAGCTATATAAATATACAGAGAGAAAGAATTCATAATTACATTTTTTATTTAATCGCAGCACAGTGGTCACGTTATTACATCCCAAAATATATTTCACTACTGCTGAACTATCAAGCACCAACAGTAAAGCAGCCCTTAATGCTAAACAATGCTGCTAATGAAGCGCTGACAAGCGTTCATACTGCCGCACTACTGAGTGCCCAAGGTTAGAAAACTGGTAAGTGCATTACCTATTTTAGAATTTGCTCAGAGTACACAATGTCCCTAATGATGTACATAATAAATGCATGCACTCTAGACCCACCCCCTTAACCTTAACCAACTGGTGCCTTAGCAACACAACACAAAGGATGCCAATTATCCTGATTACACAATGTGTATGCTTTATAACTATATCCAATGGATGTTAGTATATTTTATTTGATGTCAATTCAGTAAAATATGTGCAGTTATCTATGTCTTAAAGAATTGGAAATTGTGTACTTGTATACTAACAAACATCATTTGAGTGAAAATATAGGCATGGCTAGGCTTGTGCAATACATTTACCCTCTTGCCATTTATTTAATAGGGGTAGGGTGAGATAATATTATCAGCTGTGCAGTCAGGAACTGCTTAGCCTCAATGGAATTCGCAAAAGAAATGGTGGATTTTCAGGTGAATTTGCAGTAATATGGCACAGGAGAGCAAAAATGTTACATCTAATGTTATCTACGTCAAACACATGTTCATAGATTTTCATTATTCATAATAATGAATTCAAAATATTCTCCATTTACTGTGACCTAATATGAGGGCCCTGTGTCCTGAAAGCCCTGAGAAAATGGGATAACGCACTTGACTTTTAGATTGTCAGTTAAGAGTTTTAAAAAAAACAAGTCATTCCAGAATAATCTCTCTATTGGTTCATTTTCCACTTTTACCCTGAGAATAAGTCCCTTTGAGCATATTTCTAAGTCATAACTCCAACTACACTGATGTCAAAAGTTGACCTCTGATCTGGCAATATACTATAATATAATCAAAGTAAACTTCACCACACAAGCCTAGTTGTGGCAATAGAAGAAAAGATTAATTATTACAAACAAGGCCATAATCAGAGTCTAACTTTTTACAATTTAATTATTGTAAATGATAGAACTAAGATAAATATTACATTACAACATTGTTCACATTGAACAAATTTATCCAAAACAAAAATTCTACTCTAGGAGATTAAAGATGCTATGTACAGTAATTACTATACACAGATGTGGCAATTACTATTTACACATGTGGCAACCTTTCCCCTCAAACAGAGTGCACACACTTCAGTTTCTGCCACTGCTGGCTTGTCCGTGGTCATAGTGTCTCATGAGAGCTAAGCATTATGGCTGATTAAGTCTGTGGGCAATCCTGAAGTGTTTTCCTCAGCTGCTCTGCAGTCAGCTGTCAGTACAGTCATGGAATAACTGGACATTGGCTATGTGAGAGGTAAAAAAACATTATGAAAACTTTATGAAACCAGAATATTTATAAGGAACTGGAGAACAGAGAAAGAAGCTGCTCTAAAGCTATGTATAAGGTTCCTTTACTATATAACCATAATGTACAATTTATCAAGCATAAAACCATCATATATTGAATGTCTCACTCTCCCCATGATGTCCTCTTGCTTCCCTTCCCTGGGTTTTCAGTGCATTTCTTTCACTTTTTTCTCTGCAGCAACCCCTCTTGCCTTTCTCCATCACCCTCTTTGCCTCTGTACCCATCTCAAATTCCCTATCTTTTGGGCTCATCTGTAGCAGGTAGTCATTAGGACTGAGCAGATGGTGCAGCTGCTGATTGCTATGTGAGTGTGTGTTCACCCAGCACAGGTCTGGAGCAATGTGTCCTCCACACATTCAACAGAACACTCCGACAGCTACAGTTCAGCTGAACACCGTCCTCCGTTTGTGAGAAATCCTGCCATATCTATATACTTGCATATGAGTAAACATGACTCTACTGCATTAAAGCTGTTTACAGCAGCCTGTGTGATAATCATTAATTAGGGTAAAAAAAAGTGTCAAACACTGTAGTAAAATTGGATAACAAATATGCACATCATTCATATTTAACATGAGTCTCATTTCACAGCATATTCTCATAAACATTCTACACACTGGTTTCCATTAAACACTATCCTGTCAAAAGCACTGAATCTCAAAAAGCATGTCTTCACACCTTGAAATCTTAACTGCTGGGCACACTACGGCATTAACAGGAGAAGAACTGTATTTCTCTTAATAAGGATGTCCTATACCATGCTGATGTTTGACTATAACCAATACAGGAGACATTTCTCAAATGGGAAAGTAATGAAGAAAATGAGTGAAGCAGAAAGGATTAAGTGTTACCTCTGCAGTTCTCTTCCTGGCTTCCTTACCTCACGCCAAGTGGATTGGTTTTAAGAAGACAAAGCTTCAAACTAAATCCCGACACATTATTCCTTTCAAGCAAGATTGAAAACTGCTCACAATTTAGTGAACAATCTCTGCCGAGTTGCCATACATAAAAACACAGCACTTCCATGTCTACAAGTCAATAAAACTATATTTCAGCAGGAGGTCATGTGATATTCCATTTCATATAAAGCATCATCGTACTGTAGTAATTGTAATTTCCAGAAGATGGACTCAGCAGGAAGAACTGATTAATTTGTTTGGAACTGAAAAGAAGATTAATACAGAACGCTAGAGTTGCTTCATGTACATTTTACATTTATGGAATTTGGCAGATGCCCTTATCCAGAGTGACTTACATTTATCTCATTTACACAACAGTAGCAGTTATGGGTTAAGGGCCTTGCTCAAGGGCACAGCAGTGGCTGTGGTGGGATTTGAGCTCTAACCATCCAATCAGTAGGCAAACATCTTAACCATTGAGCTACACTGGCCCCAAGCAAATTGTACGTCCATTGTATACGTCTACATCAACATGCTTCCATTGTTCCACTGCTACAAGAGGATGAAAGATTACAAACCACAGAAGACATCTGAATAAGTCTTAGAAAGTAAAACCATGGACATTTGGGGAAAAAATCCATCACTGTGGGAGGTTTCATGGCTAAATTGGACCAGCCTGGTGGCCAATCTTCATGAATTGCACATTGCACCAGTAAGAGCA
>JAOTRJ010000051.1:16317720-16339096 GCA_028564905.1 Leptodoras praelongus | reverse complement strand
AACAAGTGCTCAGCACCTCTGGGAACTCCTTCAGGACTGTTGGAAAACCATTTCAGGTGATAACCTCATGAAGCTGACTGAGAGAATGCCAAGAAGATTCTAAAATAAAGAAGCCAAAAAGAATCTAATATAAAGAATCACTTAACACTTAAGTTTACTACATGATTCCTTGCGTTTTCCTTCATAGTCTGGATGACTTCAATATTAATTGACAATGTAGGAAAATAACTAAAAACATAGTTTAAACAAAGTTTAAAACAATAAAATATAGACAGAAATAGGCAAGCGATACACGGCGTGGTCATATAATATATTATCAAACTGCCATTTGTGAGGCCACGACTTGCCATACAACAAGTTTTTATAATAAAAGTAATGAGTTGTTTTAAAGTGAGTGTATAAAGAATATGTTGAATTCTTAGTGTGACGATCATGCATGCATCATGAAGACACTCATATCCTGTGCACAGTGTACATAATGGGTACACATTAAGAGGCATATGTCTGGAAATCTTAGCACATCCATGCAGCAATAATCCAGATTTTTTTTTTTTTTTAAAAAGGGAGAATGAGTCACTGTTTCTCTTTTTGAAAATGTGAACAAGTGAGCCTGTTATGCTTGATAGCTATGAAATGGATTTCATAGCCAAGAAATTTTGTCATTCTGATGCAATTAATTAAAACCATTACTGATACTCTAATGTAATAATGATGGTTGAAATGTAAACGCATCAGAACATCAGTAGCACTTCTTTCCATGGTAAAAAATAAAATAAAATCTTACAATATTCATTGAAAAAAGATTCCTAGCAGCAATAGCTTCAATTCTCGACTGCTCATCCCCCAGCCTTCTGCTGCCATTCAGACTACAGCACATCACACCTAAAAGAAAGAGACACCGTCTCCCTCACTTTCTGGCTTTGATCCACACCTCCCCACCATAAAACTTCTCATGCTGCCAGTTTGGTTTTCAGGCTGGCTGGCATCATGGACCTCTCCTCTCTCTCTCTCTCTCTCTCTCTCGTTAGTGCTTTTTTTGTCCCTAAATGATGTTCCTCTATCCAGCTCTGGTGATCATAGCTCAGTATAAGAGGGTCTTTAATCTCCTGTACAAACATTCCCTGATGGTGTTCAGAACCAGCTTCAGCTTCCTTTTGCACATTAACATTACGTAGTGTTAAAGGGACTGCACTTTGTTCACTAATTGATGCAATTATCATGCCATATTTGGTGAAACACTGTTCAAGGTAGGCACATGTTATAAAGGATGAAGAAGGCACAGGCAGTGGGTGCTTGATGGGTTGTTTGTCCATAATAAGAAAATGGCTTCCTGAGCTCTCCCTGAGTGGCTTTTACTTTCATGTGTTTCAGATGGCTAGTAATTGTACCACATGGAATTTCAACAACACAGTAGGTAGGTTAGTGCTCTCTCTCTCTCCATCAGCTGTAGAGTTCTTCTGAGGCTATAGATATGATATTTATCGCAAAGTTTTTAGTTGTACTATACAACCTGTAGTCAAGTAAGCACTTATTAATTATTTTTTCAAAAATTGTATTTGATGCATTTCTTTGTGAATACATATACTTCCTGTGCGGGTGGCAGCCAAATGAATGTCTATGCAGAGTGTTAAACAGATGACCTGAGGGAGGCTGCTTCAGATTTTCAGATAGGATGCACTGCTTATCCTTCAGGACTTTTCCCAGTAGCATATCAGTGTTTTTATTTTTATGTGACACTTCTTCATAAATCGTTAGTCAGCTTGTTGGTACCAAGGGGATTATTCACCAAGTTTTCAGGTTGGTGAAGCATTCCTTCTAAACGAAAGAAAATTCAGGTTAATCTTTACAAAAAAAAACAAAAAACACTTTTCAGAAGGTATTCAAAAGAGGAAAAAGAGGAAAGTGGACTGGATCACTGGATTTACAAATTTAACAGAAAAGTGACCAAGGATGAACTTGCATATATGGTTTATTTTGTCTGTTATAACAGGGCATTAAACTGTCTTAATAGACATTAAATTGGTTTTGCAAAAACTTGAGGTTTTGGCAAAAAATAAAAGTCTTGGGTTTTTAATCTGTTCTTTAAATGCTATTATTATATTCTAATGTTCCACACTTTTAAATGGGTTAAACTTTGCTTTGTGTTGGTTTGCTTTTGTTCACATTTTAATATTACTGATAATGAACCCACATTAAATGTATTTGGTGCTTGGTGGTTTGAGATACTATATCCATCCTGGCCACTTGAGCCAATCTGGCCATTTTCCTACAGAACTGTCACTTAAAGGATATTTTGTTTGGGTTTTTTGCACCATTCTGTGTAAACCCTAGAGTCTGTAGTGTGTGAAAATCCCAGGAGACCAGTAGTTTCTGAAATATTGAAACCAACCCATCTGGTATAAACAACCATGCCACAATCAAAGTCATGCTTTTCCTTCATTCAGATGATTGAAGTGTACATTTCCTGAAACTCCTGACCTGCATCTGCACAAGTTAATGTGCTAATGTGGTTAATGTGCAGGTAACAAAGTGGACTGTGAGTAGAGATGTATGTAGAGATGTGTGACAAATTGGGTGAAAAAAGGAAAAAGGGGTCATTCTGTTATTCTTTGGGGACATGTAGTTATTCATTTTGCTTGCATGCCTTGAGACCACTTGTCCCCTTAGAGTGAAAAGTCAAAGCAAATCAATCAAAAGCAAAACTCTTCTGACTGATCATATTTATGCCACAAAGAAACGTTTCTCATGGCAGGGCTCTCCTCCAGGATGACTCCAGGATGTCCGCATCCACAGGAGACAGGAGATCATTGAATGGTTTGATGAGGATGAAAATCACACGCAATGGCCTTCACACTCAACAGATCCTAACCCAGTGGTCTTTAAATGCCTTGCCATTATCATCATCATAACACCAACTTAGGAAATATCTCGGAGGAGATATTATAAACTTTCCTGGGTAGAACTGATGCTAAGGTGCACTGAACCTGATCGGGACGTTTGTGCTGGTCCAACACCTTACTAAGATATTTCATGTTGGTTTTTCCTTTATCACCCACCTCTATGTATATACTGCATGTCTATACAAACCCCATTGCCAGAAAAGTAAGGACACTTTCTTAAAATGCAATCAAATCTGTAATTTGTTAATTTACTTGAAGCTTTATTTAACAGAAAAAAGGACAAAGAAAAAAGATTTTCAATGTTTAACAATGAACTTAAGTCCATTTGTTAAATATAAACAAATTTAGAAACTGATACCTGCAACACACTCAGAAAAAGTTCCAACTCTTCTGGAAATGGGGTTTGCATGTATGGAAGTGTGTCTTACTATTATTATCATTGACAATTGGTGGATAATAATAATAATAATAATAATAATAATAATACATGGGGAATAATGTTACCCATCAGTAAAATCCATTAGTATTATGAAACCAATAAGCATGAAATTATTAGGCAGGTATACAGGAAGACACACACAAACTCATTAAGCAGATAGGCAGCACCATTTATGTTATTTTTAAGTCTAGATGGACAAGTCTGTAATTACGATTTGCCACCTCTTAATGGCAAGCATGGTGAACTGAAACACTTCCATTGTTTCTGTTGATTGCATAATTTGTACTTTGATTGGACAAAGTGTTCTTAGGCTATTTTCCTTCTAGATTTTCCTCCATGTGTTCAAATATAAATTACATTCCCTATGTGCTCATTACATCTATTCATGCATTTCAGAGTTGCCGTCTCCATTGCTGCTGCTCCTGTATTTCCTGATGATGTGTCAGCAAAGTGTGCTTGAATAAATTAGCCCAAAGTGCGCTTGAATAAATTAGCCCAAATGGACATCAAATATAACAGTATGTGTTAAACAACCCTTGTTTCATTAACTTTTTTCTTGAAAAAGCGGGAAGTCTTAACACTATTAGCACATTTATAACAGCCAACACTGGATAAAGCTTTATTTTTTTCGTACATGTTCACGACTTGATAGCAAAGCTAATATAAAAACACAAAGCTAAAATAAAGTCAAGCATCAAGTCAGGGAGCTAGCTACCATTAATGCAGCCTGGTCGGCCAGCTTAATGCAAGATGAAGCGGACAGCTAGAAGATAATATCTGTTATAGATCATTTACATTGACTCTTTTTCCCAGGGGCATCTAAAGGGTTTATTTAGCATTGTTTGAAGGTAGCATAGTTGGAGTGACTATGTAAAATAGTATTATGTGCTTTATGTAACTGTATATTAGTATATTCAATAGCATGTATATGGTGATTGTTAGGACTTTATTTCTGCTTCTCAAGTAGCTACATTGTTACTGAACATATTGTGAAAAGTCTTATTCCTCAGTCCAAGCAGCAAACAATATACATATACATGAAATTATTTTCAAGCTGTGATGGAATTACCTGACAGGGCGTCAGTACAGGTTCTTTAACTCAGTTTTGGGTGCATTTTTAAAACACTTAATATCTCACAGACAAATCTATTATTTTGCCAATACAACTAACATTCAAAAATCCATAATAAATTCTCATTGGTTTCTCTGTAGGCCTGTTTAAAAAATATATGATTTTACCGTTTATGTTCATTTTTAGCTTAAAACATGATATCAAATGGATACCTACATTTTGCTGACATCAGCTTTCTTTAAATTGTTTAAAGATTAACTACTACACTATTTTGAAACAAATATTTATGGTTTCTTCTTTGTGGCATTCTTTATTTCAGTTATGAATTGTGATTTAAAGAGCATAAATTCACTCCATATTGTCACCTACAGTGAAATGATCTATAACACTGAAGTATGAGCCAACAATGAGCCTCAACCACACAATTCATCATGAACAACTACTCTCTCTCTTAAATATTAAACAGAGGAGATAAATAAGAAGGGTTTCCCCTTTTTTGGAGAATTTCCAATTCAGCACTGCCTTCTGTATTTTTTTTAGCTTAAGCTAGTCATCCTTTATAAGAAAAAGTTATGAAACAGATGGATTAATGTAAATATTATGGTTTAATGTAAATATCTAGATATAAGCAATATACTGTTTTATGTACAAATCAAAAAATGCAATAAAACTGAAATATATAATTCATTCATTCACTTGAACATTTATTTAACAGACAAAAGGACAAAGAAAAGATTGTCAATGATGAACTAAATTCTCTTTTAGAAATTGATGCCTGCAACACACTCAAAAAAAGCTAGGCAGAGGCATGTTTACCACTGGGTCATATCACCTTTTCTTATAATTATACTTTTTAAACATTTGGAAATTGAAGATACTAATTGTTGCAGTTTTGCCAGTGGAATTTCTGCCCGCTCTTGCTGTGTACAAGGCTTGAGCTGCTCAACAGTCTGTGGTCACCGTTGTCTGATTCTCCTCTTCATGACACTCCATACATTTTCAAAAGGAGACAGATCTGGACTGCAGGCAGGCCAGTCAAGCACACACACAGTGTCTACAAAACCACACTGTTGTAACTCATGCTGAATGAGGCCTGGCATTGTCCTGCTGAAATAAACATAGAGGATATCCTGGGATAAGAAAGTAGCATGAGTCTCTCCAAAATACCAGTATAATCCTCCACATCAGAGGTAACCTCACTGATGCAGCCCCATACCATCACAGATGCTGATTTTTGCACTTTTCATTGGTAACTGGATGGTCTTTTTCCATCTTTTGCAATCAAACGTCCATTTTATGGACCCAAAAACAAGCTTCAGTTTACATCAACACAATGAAGTAAACTGGTACAAATGAAGCATGACTTTCATCTCACCTGCCTGACAGTTCAGATGATATTTATAAAGGCTACACCAAAAACTTTCAAAAGCTGTTAATTGTCATTCACTAGAAATCCATCCTTTCATATAATAGGTGGGCAATAAAAGATGGCTTCCTCCTAGATAAAACAAACCGAGACTCCCGGTGGTCAGGAGTTGGATCAGCAGTTTTTAGCAGCTGCAAAACCATTCAGAAATTATGGCTACCACAAAGTGAAACAAAGTAAAAAATAATAACCCCCTCATTTCTCACCTCACACACTTGTGCTAATTACAAATTATACAAAATCACACTCTGAATAATCTAATTTGCATGGTTTTTTGTTAGGCACAAGTTGTTACTCGAATGCATCTTGATGACCAGTTACATCACTAACAAAAACACTTTAGGATTCTGTTGTTGGCTTTAAAACTGCTGCATCTATCTTCCCTTATGCTTAGCAAATGCATCTGCTGTGATCGTCTTTGCATAATCGCAAGGGTTTTTTGTTAGATGCCTCTGCTCAGCCCACTGTCATGCAGGTGTTAGACTGCTGAATTTTATCAGCCTTAGAATCTCGCCAGCAGGCACAAAACCTGTAGACGGGATTTATTGTACTCTCTTTCTCCAATATATTGTAACCTTCTACTACCAGTGGTAAAAAAAAATCCCTTCAACACCTGTGCCTGACTACCCAAAATCACATACAGTCTGCAAGAGATCATTTTCCTAGCAACCCATAGCAACAACATCTTTCAATCCCCACAGCATGCAAAATAAGTTAACCTACTGAGGCCATTCAATGTATGAGCCCAAAAACTGAATGTACAGGAATACAAAAATAAAAACATATTCTGCACAGGCCAATTAAACTGAATTAAATACACTATTCTACACATGGTTTGCTGATGGATGGAGATGTTCATGAGGAAGATTTTTATACCCTACAACAAAAAATGGGACAACCTACAACCTTGAAGATGTACTGGGCCCACAAGTCACAATCAAGAACTGAGAGGCTTTAAGTGCCTCATTTGGAGCAGGGTCATATTTTGCTCATACAGGGTACTTTATCAAGCCTGAAGACTAGCGTCTGCTTATCCAAATGTGAGACAGTGACAGAGAATATAAAGCAGGTTGTTGTTACGGACACTATTCATTTGGCCAGTTTGTGTCCTTTGGTCAAATTTTCATCCTTGAGAGACCTTTGAGCAAATGCTGGTAAGGCAAGCGCAAGAAGCTGATGCTGCCCAGGGCTTTACAGAAGGCACAGCATACAAGTGCTCCTTGTCCCCAGTGTTTGGAATTCTACTTTTGTTTTATTGTGATGAACATAAGACAGTTACTTTGTTGGGATCAAATAATTGTGTTCACTAATTCAGGCTCAATTATGCACAATAAACTGTTGCGGGTACAGTACAGCTGATATCTAGCCTATGTGTCTATTTCATGTTAGCAGGGGACTGTAGGTGGCTGTTAGGGGTAACTATCTGCATCTCAAAAAATTTGAATATAGTGGAAAAAGTTCTGTCATTGCATATGAAGTGACATATTTCTAGCTTTTTTGTGTTAATTTTGATTATGCCTTACAGCTCAGGAAAATCCAGCATCTCTAACAGTATATAATGTATATGATGTGTATCTCTTGGTCTAGTTCAGCACACACAACCACAATCATGGGGAAGACTGCTGACTTGACAGTCGTTGAGAAGACGATCATCAACACCCTCCACGAGGCCACAGGAGGTTGTTGCTGAAAAGGCTGGCTGTTCACAAAAGAAATATTCTAATCATTTGAGATACTGGATTTCTGTTTTTCACGAGCTACAAGCCATAATGATCAAAATTAAAAAAAAAAGAAATATGTCTTGATATGTAAATATGTATTGACGTGCAATCAATATAAAATTAATTAAATTATGTATAAAATGAACTTTTTTGCACTATAATCTAATGTGTTGAGATGCACTAGTATGTCCTGTCTTAGGCCTAGCTGTCTTGGAAATTAAGTCTGAATGAAAAGGCCCCAAACTGCTACTTTTAAGGTTACTTTCAAGAATAAAATTGCTCTTGTATGTGGCAATATTCTAGGCTCAGTGCACTACTATATACAGAGATTTTCTGTGAATGCGAGTGCTGTGCTCAATTGGAAACCTTGCAAGTACAGACAGTTAAGGATAAATCATCGTTAAGAAAGTTACTCAATTACCTAACAAACCTTGACTTTAATAATCCAATTAGACCTCAATAATTAAAATCAATTAGTCATCTTACATTAGCTAAAAATGATCCCAAACGGCAACAAACACCAGACTTGTTTTCTATTATTGTAGTAATGCATTGAGTAAATTTGATCTCCATGAATGTTCTCCAGTTAACACATTCAGAAGCACTACATTCCTTTTTCAGGAGCATTAGCCACACATGCATCTACAAGCAAAACATCACTTCATGGTTCCTTATCATGGAACTATAAGGAAACTATGCCATGTGGTTCATTTATGCTTCACAGGATTTGAGGCCACGCATGGTCTTTTCAAATGCATGGAACCATTTTTTTTTTTTTGCAACATCTGTGAAAACAAATGCCACAATTTTAGAACCTTCTCTCAGAGCACACAAACCTGTTGTGGTCTGTTAAGGGATATGTCGGTTTGAAACAACGTCCCTTTATACTAAAATATACGTTCAAAAGTATCTGTATTGCTGAGCCTCAGAGTTTTATGCTACTGATGTGTTGGAAAGTTTTATAGACTATATGGCATTATTATTATTCTCCAGCTGCAGGATCTGGGGTTTATACCACTACACCAAAGCATAAACATTTTTCACAGTACTCAGGTAGTGAGGTTTGCTCTCAGTGATCCATAGCTAAAAGTGCTTTTTTTTTACTTATACCACAATCATTTCCTACACAGACTACACATTTTTATGTGTTAAGCACATGTCATAGTTTTCTCTGCTTCTTGTTACATTTATATTATTAAACATTCTCCCTGCCATAACTAGCACAACAGCTATACACAGTTGATCATTCAGTAATATTCATCTTTTTCTTCTTCCTTCTGAAGACTCCCTGTGCCAGAAAACATAAATGAAAAAACGTTACAAGCATCTGCTACAAAGTCGTCGGTTTCCTTTGGTAAACATTAAACTCTTAACGCTTAATTAATAACTCTTAATTAGTCGATTTATTATTATGTAATATACCTCTGGTTTGGATCTCTGAGCTGTACTGTTATAGAAAATTAACCACCTGACTAATCAAATTAGGGAATATGATAGCACTGTGGTATAATTCATTTTAAAAGGAGTATGTATTCTTTTAGCTGAAAAACTAATTAAACACATTCAGGTAGGGAAGGGTAAGAAAAAGGTATTGTTAGTATTGAAAAAGCACATTGTAAAAAAAAAAATCGTCCTGTTAACAAAGACATATTGTTACAATCGCACAACAGTTGGGTTTAAGTACTTTGATCAGGATGCTAATTCAGAAGAACAGCATGGTCATTACTACCTAGCACTGCATTCTCCCCTTCCAGAGCTAGCATTAGACAGTGATAATGACCCCATTTATGTCAGTTTCAATTCAACACACTTTTCTGGTATGAAATAATTACAGTTCCACTAAAACCATCTTCCAACAAATCAATAGCATTTCCATGCCCTGAGTACGTTCTGAAAAAAAAGGTCTGCAGTTTAAACTTTCTTAAGTGATGCAGATTACTCTTAAAAGACAGATGATAGCCCAATTTCCCCAGTTCCTCATAATTGACTTTATGGCTCTGCAGGGTCCTGAGAGGTGTTAATAACTCTCTTCAGGCACATTTACACTGCGGCTGTGCGCAACCCTGCATATGCAGCACCACAACGACAACATGAATGAGAGATAGAGCACTATGTAATGCATGGCTGAGAGCTTCAATCAATAGTTACGATCAATTCAATCACAGTGGTGTGTTCCAATCAGCGGATTATAAGTCACGGTTAGCAGCACGGGCAGGTTGTAGCATTAAGTCCTGCAGAGTGAAAAAAGTTCTTCACAGAGCTCCTAAAGCAGATGCCATTGCTTCAGAGTACTCCTCTGGCCCTCTGAGCCATCCAGAGAGGACTGCTGCTGGATCTCAATCCTGGGAGAGCTCCAGAGCTTCATGCTGCCCCAACGGGGTGGGAGGAAGTAGCCAGAAAGAGTGTAAATGTAGCATTCTGTGTTATGTAAAAGCGGCTCTGAATTTTGGATATTTTCGATAGCCTTAGGACTTCGAGAGTAATTGCTCAACTGTTCAAATTTCCAGCGAGGGAGGCAGATTTGATCATGCAACAACTTTGCCAAAACCTTGTCTCTAAGCAGTGCTGTTCTCTCCAGCATCCCATATACGCTTACTGTGGAAAAATATGTGATTTGAGTTCACTAGCATCTTGACTCTCACTTATAACTTTATTTTTAAATGCAAGGCGAAGGCACACAGTAGGAATTACTTGGAAGCGCTGTACAATCTTTACTGAACTGCATTTGGCACAATTTTTGTTTGTTTCCCCATGCTACCATTATTCACAAGGGCATGCTTAGTTAGTGGTACAGCTTCAACTAGAATAAGGGGGTCGAGCACTCCAATCTCAGACTCCATATAAAATTCATACACCAACGCTACTGTAACCAACTGGATGGGAGTTTCTGTCCACTATGCCAGCGTAACCAACATAGGCCGAGAATCCCAAAAGCACTGCATCAGAAAAATCAATTGTGAAATAAATGTAGGCCGTTAACAAAGACAATTTTAATTTCAGAGAATTTGGCTTCAGCCATCAAAAAATTGGCTAAAATCACACAGCATGGTTAGCTACTTACAGGTTGCAGATCTTGCTGACTCATGTGCAGTGCAAACACCTCTGAATAAAAGTCTTCCAGGATCCTGTTAAAGATGAACCTTAACCATACCTGTTGTTCCTTGTGAAGGGTATGAAAGGGTATGCATACGCAGGATTTGCCTTTCAAATAGGAGACTTTTTGAAGTTCATGTTATATAAGTTTCATGTAATGAATCAAACTCCACCACGGTAAATACAGTGTTCCATTCTATGGCACCTTTAAAATGATCTTAACTTCACAATGTATTTGGGAAACTACACCAGGCAGCACACTGTGGCCAAGATGGGAGCGTAATGATTTACATTATTCTGAAGATAATATTTGAAAAATGTTGCAAAAAAATAATAACTGTTCATTAACTGTAATCATCAATGTCACCACCAATGCAAATCAGAAACGATTTGACAAAGAATGTCAGTATTTACATGGTGCTTTGGCACCAGCTGAATCTCACAAAATGCTCATTGTGTTCACAGTACAATAAGTAAGAGCTTCACAATCAATGGATGTGATCATTAAGCAATAAGGGTGCTTTGAGTACTGCTGAGGTATGGTTTAGCACCTCAGTATTAATGTCTGAAGCATCTCAAATGGAACAATCACTGCATGGATCCTCTCATCTTCTCTCACAGGACTGATGAGATGAGACTCCATAGACTCGGTCTTCCTCTCATGTTCCACTCCACTCTCACTGTAGCTTTCATCATTCTCTAACTTCTGCTTCATTGTCATTTCTCTCCTTCTTTAATTTATTCTGTTCTCTGTAGTCTTGCTTTCTCTGACGCCTTCTTTTCTTCTATGTTCCCCCCAGTTTCTCTTTCCTTCATGGGTATGTTATCAGATTTATGTCGGTATGTTCATGTTTGTGATGGAAACATGTATCCACTTAGATTAAAGATGATTGGTAGTTATGTAAAATACAGTGTGTGCACACTGTGAGGACTAACAGGATATTAGAGAGTACCCAGCTTCATTAAAATGCTTCAGTCAAGCAAAACAGGCATAAAGAGCCCCTTGTGCTGCACCTTCACTACAAAAGCTATACAGACAGCTGTGAAGGTACTCCCTTGTCAGGATTATTCCACACTAATAGGATTAGCAGGGCTCTCTGAGATCATTTGAATATTTCAGATAGGTTACAGTGTTGAAAACTTTTGTGCCCTAGACCCGGTGGTTTAAGACTAGTGACTATACACTTTTACTGTTTCCCTTCAGCTCTGTTGCCATATGCACAGTAGCTCCTGACCTTTCAGATGCCATCTGTCTGAGGGCAGATCATATCTAAAGCCTGTACATGGTGCAATTAAAGCAGTCCAATCTGAGCCATGCAAATGCTCCGACAGAGAGAGATAGAGAGAGAGAGATTTGCTTAAATCCATCAAGTCCTCCTTCGGCATACAATAAAAAAAAAACAGTCAAGTATACATCTGTGTGTGTGTAGAAGCAGAAAGATGATTGGCAAGGACAGCACACACCGGTCAATCTGATAAGGTCAAATCTCAAACCTTCAGATCACTGTTAACTCCAATCAGCACAGCCTTTAAAGCATGACTTGCAGTAAAACATTGATACGATCGGCGTTATGGACCTTAAACTGTCCATATTCTTCTTTCCTTCCCATTTGGGGCTCTTAATGCTTTCAAAAACCCAGTTAATTTACCGCAAGACTTCACTAATAGCAAGGCCACTTCATATGCTCCTTCTAAACTCCCACCAGCTTAATCATACATCTCTCCCATCCTGAAACCACGACTGTTCAAGCTTTTCAATTTATGACAGAGAGCAGGAGAGAAAGGAAGAGAGGGTTTATACTGTTTGCTTTAATTATGTCTTTTTTAAAAGCACACAACTGTGCATGCTCCTGGAAATTGATATACTCCAAGAGAATAATCTCTCATAAGCAAAGAAACACAAAAAGGAAAAAAAAAAAAAAAAAAAACAGTTATGAGGCAGGGCCTCCAGTGTACATGCAGAACGAAAGATTTATCATGTGAAACAGTACAATGTCATTACTGCATTTTAATGTAGTCAGAGTCAAATGTACCCTGCAGTATATCAACTTTAGCGGCAAATGCTTTTCTGCTCCGCTTTAAAAACTGACTAATGGGGAGGAAAGACATGGAGAGTAGAGGTAAAGAAGAATTCAAAGAATGGGGAATGAAGAGGGGGATTAAATGCCAAGCCAATGTGAAAATATTACACCAATTTAAAATGGAAACTAGCACTTTCATTAAACATGCAATTAGCAGCATATGTGCAGCTCCATGAGTCTTTCAAAGCACAGCAGAGGACGTGTTGGTATTCATGTGTCTGGCTGAACAAGCTGGTCATTGTGGGTATGATAGACAAGTGTGTGTCTGTATGATAGACGAGCAGATGAAGGCTACTTCATTAAAATGGCAGTTGGGGTACTGACGAGACAGCTGATTCACAGGGGCAGTTGGCAAGCCAGGCACGATATAAACGAGCATCTGGACACTTCAAAGTCAAAGCCTGTATACACACACACACACACACACACACACACACACACACACTCTCTTACTTCTTTGGCTGCTAATCCATCATCTGGCTCAGAACACTGCTACAGACTAATCATTTTTTTCCTCCATGTATGATGGGGATCCACAACAACACAGGGCACTAATTTAAAATGATGGGGTATTTATAAAAGTTCAGATACTGAGCTGGAGAATCATGAGTGTCTCTGTACAAGGGATACGGATGTACGCAATAACAAAGTGTGTCTTGGATTTGATGTTACATAAAGACACAGCATTAACACCAGGCAGCGTTCACTATATTAATTCCAAAAGGAAGTGTCAGAACACACCACAGGCAGCACGTCGGCACAGTGGGTAGCGCCGACTCTTCATACCAAGAAGGTCCCACAGTCGATTCCAGGGGAAGGTATGCATTTCCTCCCACAGTCCAAATACATGCATGTTAGATGAATTGAGATACGACATTCCTCTATTGATGAGTGTGAATCCTAATCTAGTGTGAAAGCTTAACCTAGGGTGACAATCTAGTAACCTGTTATAAAAGATTTGTATTAGAATTGTATTACAACTGATATATGTATTATACAATACAAAGGTGCTTGTGAACACTCAAACATCAGAAAGAGGGCTGCCTATGCATTCCCCCGCTTTCATTTGCATGCATTATCTCAACCTTTTACAGATCTTTTCTCAAGGAAGCATTGCAGCCCTTGAGTCCAAAGACACGGGAAGACCAAGTGGATGACCAATGAACGGTTTCTTGCTGGTCAGCGTTAAGGTTCTCTTTACTCTTCTAGCCGCGCTAATGGGGAAATCCACCAGATAATACAATTTGGGTTGTATTATAATTGAATCTGAACAAATTAAGGTGCTGCAAGGTCCAGCTCAGTAAAAGAAGTATAATAGTGGTTAAGAGAACACAATTATGTGGATAATAGAGCACTAGTGGGCATTTCATCAAATACAACAAGGCAAGATATGTCATCATAGATCATTTTGGATATTGAAAATTATAGGTTTCTTTTAAATCAAGAAAAAAAGGCCCAACATCTGGGTTTTCTTGATGCTGTAAGATTTATTCCTATTTAACCTCTCTGTGTTAAACCCCCATCAACACTAATCAGCTGTAATCCTCACATACTATTAAAATAATGATGGGCTCCGACAAGGCTTAATGCCATACATGAAATCTAAAGCTTTATTAAATATTTAAAAACTGCTTTTGAAAAACATTCAGGCTAATGCTTTATATAGATGCTCTAATGCAAGATGTTGCAAAATGGTGTCACTGTCAGAATTTTGCCATTTATTCATCACTTCCTCTGTCTTTATTTGGGTTTTACACACAATCTGTCAATAGCAGCATTCACACACTACCACAAACCAACACGCACACACTTTTTATGCACTGAATGCAACAGCTTCACAAGTCCTTTTTTTAATTCCTCCAAAAGCAAACACATCGGCCTTGGTGCCGGATTTGCATTTCAGATTTGTCAGAATAAAATATTTTATTAATTTCCTTTTAACTGCTAACATCCTTCTCATTATTATATTTTACAACTCATTAACTTTTAGTAGTGCCAGCTGTAGATCAAAAACAGTACTGTCTACTGCATATTCCTTTCATTCACTCTGACAAGTCTGACAAGTCTAGCTTAATAATTTACTAGAGCTGTATTATTTGGACAGAATTTGGAAGTGTACTAGACAAACTTATGAAGGAGCTGTTTACTCTATTACATAAGAATGAGTTGTTTACTTTTTGACCACGTCTATCAGTTCCCATGCACACAAACACCGACTCCCAAATCTACAATGCATTTCAATCCACTTGACCAGTCATAACAAATCAGATAAAATATTTACATGAAACAACTGGTTTGTTGCCCCAGTCATTGATCCAATCATTTTTTTCTCTACCAATATATGACATTAAAGTATTCACATCATTTATCCTGAAGATATTAAGCTAAACTGGTATCCGAACTTCATCCAATTCAACTTCCAACGTTTTCTCCTTCTAGGAAAAGTAACTGCCAGATTTATTACCTTTATTTGTTAACAGGTATACTTTTGAAGTGCTTTTTTGCCTTCTACAGCAACAGTGTTTAGTATGTAATTCTACTGTTTGTATTTCTGAACAGTAAAGATGGCAGCATGTACAACGAGAGAGATATAACGGGATATGACACCACAGCAGCACAGATATATCAATCAGCTGTTTTTTGTTTAGTCATGTGTGTCACACTTGATGTGTCACTTTTATCCAAGGCCTTAGGAATGCAAACAACGAAACAGTAAAACAGAGCTAGGTCAAGAATCTTGAAGTTTTCAAGCACCTTCCATGCTCCATGTTTTTCACTCCATGACTCTTTTTAACACAAGACTTAACCTTGCTCCAAGAAACCTCCTCAAAAAGTTTAGAGCAGCCGCTTTACCCTTGTGTGTCTCCCACAGTGGTAGTAAGCTGAAGAAAAACAGACACTTGGACAAAGAGTCTGTGGCTCTGTGGCGTATCAGAGCAGTAGGTCAATAAAAGAGAGATGAGACAGAAATTTCTTTTAGGAGATACAGAAAGAGAGAATGTGTTAAAGACACATTGTATGTGAGGCCTTTTGGTTTCATGGTATCACTGTAGAACAGAATTGACCCACACAAGCTGCTCCTGGTAAAAAATAAATAAATAAAAAAATAAAATAAAATAATTGTAGGAAGAATGCAATATACATTTATTTGCATGTTCTTGTATATAGTGGTTGCTGCTGGTTATTAAAACAGGAAAACCCCAACTGTCCACTCACACACAGCTTCAGTATGCCTTAGCATGCATCCAAGTTTCTGGAATTGGACTGAAATGATGAACATTGTTCCTCTTAAAGATTTTTAATCAGCTGTCAATCAGGTGGCTCCAAAATCACTCACAGGTGTTTAGCTGGTTTGAGATCTGATGAGTGTGAAGGCCAAAGCATGATTTACTTCTACAAACCATTCAGTGAGCCCTCATGCCCTGTGGAAGTGTGCAATGTCATCCTAGAAGATACCATGTTGATTTCTTTGAACTGTTTTTCAGGGACAGAATGAGTATATAACTTTCATATATCGAGTATACAACTTTCTTTATTAAAAAAAAATAAGAACTTGGTGCACAAGTTTACATTTTTTTCAGGTTTTCTGAAATCAAGCCAAATTATACATTCACACACACAGATCATTACCTCGGTGGTGATGAAAGTTCCAAAATATATTTTAAACTTGCCAAGGCCTCTTTATTTCCTGTTAGTGATCATTATTGACTCCAGCTGGTAGGTTCTCTGTTCCTACATGAAAAGGATTTTGACCAACACACAGTACAATGAGAAAGCTCAGTGCAGATCTGAAAAAGATGGTCGTACACAGGAATGTCTCTTGGAGCCGACTGCAGTTTCCAAAATCATCAGCTCAAACAATTGTGTATTATTACAAGTTACTGGGAAGTGTAGCCACCTTTTACAGTCGATTCTTTGAGAATCAAAAAGATGAACAATGACTTGATTTGGTCATGTGAGCTTTATTTGGGTGAGGTGATGTGTGCACTTTGTCTTTCAAAATAAGACTTAAAAGGTTATACAACTCACACTGAAAGGTTCCACAATTGGCACTTTAACTAGTAACAGGTGAGGTCATCAAGACTGAGTATAAAAGGAGCAGCCACCAAAGGCTTAGTCTTTGCAAGCAAGTAAGGGTTGTGGTTCATCACTTTGTGCCAAACTCTATAAGAGAATTTTCAGTCAAGTCCAAATACAATGTTTCTCAGCACAAGATTGCAAAGAACCCTACAGTTCATAATATTATGAAAAGTTCAGGGAGTCAGACCACTGCTGAATGTGTGTTACCATCGGGCCCTCAAGTGGTACTGTTTGAGAAACTATCATGCTACTCTAGTTGACACAGTCACATGGGTTGGGGAAAATCACTGTCACTTAGCACAGTCTACTAATACACTGTATTATGCAAAGAGGAAGCCATATATTAATTTTGTGCAGAAATGCTAGCAAGCTTTATTGGGCCCACAGTCAAACAAGATGTACCAAAAGACAGTGGAGATATGTACACATGCATATAAACATACATACATACATACATGCATGCATACAGTACTTTGCAAAAGTTTTAGGCAGTTGTGAAAAAAATGCTATAAACTAAGAATGCTTTCACAAATGGAAGTGTTAATAGGTATCAATTAACAAAATGCATTTAATGAACAGAAGAGAAATCTAAATCAAATCAATATTTGGTGTGACCACCCTTTTCCTCCAAAACAGCAACAGTTTTTGAAGGAACTTGGCTTGTAGGTTGTTCCAAACATCTTGGAGAACTAACCACAGCTCTTCTGGGGATGTAGGCTTCCTCAAATCCTTCTGTCTTTTCATGTAATACCTTTTCATCTAACTCCAGACAGACTCAATGATCTGTGGGAAACATACCACCACTTCAAGGACTTTTTGTTCTTCTTGATGCTTAAGTTAATTCTTATTGACACTGGTAATACGTTTGGGGTCGTTGTCCAGAATTTTGGGGCCGATCATACGCCTCCCTGATGGTACGGCATGATGGATAAGTATCTGCCTGTATTTCTCAGCATTGAGGATACCATTAATCCTGACCAAATCTCCAACTCCATTTACAGAAATGCAGCTCCAAACTTGCAAGAAACCTCCACCATGCTTCACTGTTGCCTGCAGACACTCATTATTGTAGCACTCTCCAGCACAACTGCCTTCTGCTACAGCCAAATATTTACAATTTTGACTCTTTTGCCATTTTTCTGCACCCCAGTTCCTGTGTTTTCGTGCATAGTTGAGTCTCTTGGCCTTGTTTCAGTGTCGGAGGAGCTTCCATGAAGACCACTTCTGGCCAGACTTCTCTGGACAGTAGATGGGTGTACCTGGGTCTCACTGGTTTCTGCCAGTTCTGAGCTGATGGAGCTGCTGAAAATCTTCGAATTTTGAAGGGCAATAAGCTTGATGTGTGTCACCTGCTACAGTTTCCTTGGCCGACCACTGCATCTACAATCCTCAAATGTTGCCCATTTTTTTTCTTCTTCAAAACAGCTTAAACAGTACATCTTGAAACCCCAGTCTGCTTTGAAATCTTTGTCTGGGAGAGCCCTTGCTGATGCATTATTATTATTATTAGCAAGTAACTAGCTTGTGTCTTGTTGCTGTGCTCAGTCTTGCCATGGTGTATGTCCTGTGACATGAAACTGTCTTCCACAGCCTCATCTTGGTAGCAGACTTTGGCTGTTCCTCACCCAGTTTTAAGCTCCTACACAGCTGTTTATGTTTTAGTTAATGACTGTGTTTCAGCCTCCATGTGAAGTTGATGATCATTAGCACCCGTTTGGTATATTTGGTTGATCTGACTATAATCCAACTAACTTTGTGCAAATGTATTTATAAGAATTGATGCTGGTTTGAAGGCAAAGGGTAGTAACACCAAATACTGATTGGATTTAGATTTTTCTTTTTTTCACTCACTTTGCATTTTGAAAACTGATAAAAGTAAACAGTTAATTGTATGTTTGAAAGCGAAAGCATTCTTAATATATATATATATATATATATATATATATATATATATGCTCTATAATGCTGTCGTTTCTACAGTACCAGTTCATTTCACAGGGACTTGTATTAACACAGACAATACATTTTACAGTATCAAGACTGGATAACAGGATGTTCTTTGCTTCCTGATTTGACTGTTCTGTTCTGACTGTCCTCACGGCTAGGAGCATCAAGACTTTTTTAAAATCAGGTCCACATTAGCAGTGTTAGCCATTTCTACAGCCACTGCTAGCTGAAGAAGGAAGTAACAGAAGCAGCTGTGTCATTATTTACAAATTACACTACTTATGCAAGCTCCAGGTGAGATTCCGCTCTATAGAGAGGTCAAACAATCATCATAAGCAGAAGTTGTGTGTGCAGGTGGAGCAAATAAAGAACACACTGTCCAATAAACAGAGAGAGGTTTCTTTTTTTGTGAAATGCACCCGTTCACACTCCGTTCACTTCCAGTCAAGACACGTGTCCGACCTGACTCTAAACGATGCATTCAAAGCCTGTTGTCCAGTGCGTGTTAATCTTTTGTCCCATTAAAATAGCGAGTACAGGAATACCTAACCAACACTAACTGATGCACAGGCTTTAACGGGTGTCCAGCAGCTCCGTCTTTGGAGGCTTCAAAAGAGATTTTCTTGCAGGCTGTGCTATGCACTGAAAAGAGTTCGAGTATAATGAACGAACAGCGTGATATTGCAGGGAGATACTGAAGTTGTTAAAAATACTGCGTTCTACCAAGACTGATGAATAATATTGATGCTTTGGTAAACATGTCATCTCGTATGTCTCATATTAATAAAATTCTAGGGGAAGCAAGGCATCCCTTACTACCTTTAAGCAATTTAAACAATTAAGTTATACGCATATTGAAGCAAAAATGTGAAAAGAAATGCAATTTATTTTTTCCTTCTTTCTTAGAAAGCTCATTTTAATAACTTTTCCATTAGAGATCTACCAGCATTGTCCGCATTTATCAGACTGTCATTATAAGATGAGAGAGAGAGATACTGTGAAGAAAGGTGATGCATTAAGCCAATATAAGCAAGGAAACAATCAAACAAGCTAACCAATACTAGATAGTTGTTTTTGGTTGGATGTGTGATAGCATGGAGAAATTGAGGTTGCTGTAGCATGATTTATTGGGAGCCCAGAGAGAGGAGGGGGGTTACAATTTTTGAGGCAAGTCATATATGGACACAAAAAGGATGAGAACAACTAGAGTAAGGAAATGCACAATTAGGTAGCCATTTGATCACATACCAACCCTGACACCATAACACTATTTACTTTTTATATTCCTTTCTAAATATCACTAAAAATGAGTGAATGACAAAATGATAAAACCCAACAGTGAGTTTTTCTGAAAACGTTTTTAAAAGGCCTTTAAAAGTAAAAACAAACGAATAGTAAAAAAAACGCCTAAGGCTAACAAATACACATGGGGATATTCCATATATCATGTAATGGTAATGTCTTTTTATTAAAGTCTTTGAATACCTATAAACAGCCACTTTAGTTTATCTAAAGTGAAATCAAAGTTGTGTTTTACAGAAACTGGACCACCAATGTTATTTGAATAGCTTTGTTTGTGTAAATTAAAGCAATAAATACTTATCTACAAAATGACAAAAGGCATGCATAGTTTGGTAGGCCCACACTGCACAGTAATGCGATTCTCTTCAGCTTCGAAGAGATCAGCCGATGACTTTAGTGACAAGAATCGTCATAAAAATGATGAAAAATAACTGCGTCAAGGAACCGCATCCTGTTTATGGTTTAAAGCTATTTCTTTTCCCAGTTTTATTGAAAATCATTTATAACCCTGGCACTGTCACTGAATCTTATGCTAATTCCAAATGTAATATTCATACTCTGAAGTCAGAATACTGAGGCAATATTCAGTGTGAGGCCACTCAGAGTTGGCTATGATAAATTAACTTCTGCTTTATTTAAAATTGAATTGCTAGAAGGAAACTCAGTGAGCTCAAATGATTTTATTCAGATCGCATAAGAGTGCAGACAAAAATAAATAAATAAATAACACACCAAAACAAGAAGGATGTTATTAGGTAAGTGACAGGGCCTGCGCAGAAAGACAGTAGCAGGCAGTTGTAATGATGCTTGATCTTATTGATGGTGTAGGTCTATATTAATGTGACGTTTTAGGAACAAAATGGAAGGCTTTGTGTTTTATGCAAATTAAGTTCTCAGTTTGCTTACCTACACCAACCATGGAATGGAATATTACTTATTACATACTGTAGATAACTTAGACTTCAAAGGTTTAATGTAACCAATTCTAAAGAAGTGACTAGTTAAAATGTTGGAAAGGTATACACTAACTCTTGGTGTTAACGTACAAATATGTGCCTAGGTGAACATGAGGACAAGTCAAATCAAAACCTAAAACATAAGCCAGATTCATTGTGAGAGAAAAGAAAGAATAAAGTGAAATGTGTCTGTTGCGCCACCCCTGTTTTTGCACTCATCTAAATCTAAATAACATAGTAGTGATGTGGGGTGTGAAATCTCATGTATTGTGACCATAATGAGCTAAGCTAATGTGCCTCCCTGTGGCCAACTTGCAATAAAAAGTTAATCATTTTTGTAAAACAGTTTTCATGCTATT
>JAOTRJ010000051.1:16271307-16288268 GCA_028564905.1 Leptodoras praelongus | reverse complement strand
GCTCAGAGTTGCCGGTTGGGCACCGGCTCCCCCGTGACCCCGTAACTGGGAATAAGCGGTATAGAAAATGACTGACTAAAACTAAACTTGTAAAAATTAAGGGTATTTATTAAGCTAAGAACATATCTATTCAAATAACACTTGATGGGTTCCTTTTTTCTAAGTGTGTGTATGTAATATATAAAAAGAAGTATGTACTCTGTTAAACCATTTCCTACAGTGCACCCCAGGTGCTTCCAAAGGCATGATCATATAAAGAAACAGTCATGACAAAATCTAACCATACACAGATATACAAAAATAGGAGGGGCAAATTGGAAAAGCTAATATTTGTATGATAGCTGTATAGTATATGTTTTAAATCACACCTACAAACACTCCACTTTTACAGAAAAAAATAAAACTAAACTTGTAAAAATGAATGGTATTTATTAAGCTAAGAACATATCTATTCCTTTTTTTCTAAGTGTGTGTATGTAATATTAAAAACATTCTTTCATCTTGTTGGGTTTAGTATTTTGTTGGGGCATTGAGTCTCTGCCGTAAGATTGAGATGCTCTTGATGGACATTAGTAGCTGTATTAGTAGCTGAAAGGGAAATCTTGTATTCAATAACACACATCCAATTCTCAGCTCACCACTTCCCTAAGGCCAGTATTTAGTAAGAGATATGTATTTAAGTCAATGCCAGTTGCTTACTTAATGAACTTCAACTTGAAAAATCAATTTGGTACAATAAAGACATCTATAGTAGCAGAAAAAATATAGTTGCATTAAATGCAAAAATATGCATAAAATCATAACATTTGCTGTTTAAATAGCTCTTATTTAATTTATTTAAATTCTTATTTAAGGTTATATGCTACATATATTAATGATTAGCATTACAGTGGTTTATGCAAATAACAGTGACAAGAGTTTTACTGCAACAGGTAATGACTATACAGTATTTAAAAGTAAAATTTATTTTTAAAATAAGATAACTGCTTTGTTCGTCTTGTACATTTAATTATTTCATGTAATAAAGGTCTTGGAGAATGGCATGGAGGTGCAGAGGATATTTTTGCCCCCTCACAGCTCCATGGTTCCTGTGCTTGGGGTACTACATAGGCTACATGAGTTTTACATATTCTCCCCATGTCTACATGGGTTTCCAACAGGTTTTCTGGATTCCTTCCTATGTGGCAATGCCAAATTTCTGAGTGAGTTTTTGAATGCATGTGCATGTTGCCTTGAGATGCCCTGGTATCCCATCCATGATGTATTAGTCCTCTGCACCTAGTATTCCCAGAATAGCCTTGAGGTCACCGCAACCATGACCAGGACAACTCTTACTGAAGATGAATGAAAATGCCTTAGTAATGAATACAACATACACAGTGAACATAAGAGCTGTTTATTTTTTCTTAGATCCATCATTTTGCAAGATGATGCACCGATAAACCAGCCTGACCTGATTAAAAGATCAGGAATACTCTTGTACAAACAAAGACTATTTAAAACTAATGTCCATTTAAAAATATTTTCTGTTTAGAGTAGGGCACCAGTGACCTAAATAAACAAATACCAATTAGATATGACATTTACACAAGAAAAAGTATGTACTCTGTTAAACCATTTCGTACAGTGCACCCCAGGTGCTTCCAAAGGCATGATCATATAAAGAAACAGTCAAAATCTAACCATACACAGATATACAAAAATAGGAGGGGCAAATTGGAAAAGCTAATATTTGTATGATTGCTGTACTCTCTCCATGGGCATTGTGAAAGGTGTACCAGTGAAAACAGTGAAAATGTTTAATGTTTAGTGCTTTAGAAACACATACTGATATCTTTACATATGGCACCTTGTTATTCATTTCATTTCCCTCTAATTCTCTTTCTGATCAAGTAATTATGAACCACTACAGTATAATGGTTCATTGCAGTGTGAATTATGAATTTGTATGCTATTACTTCCTTGTTGGCTCCAACCAAATCATCTTTCACATTATTTCACATCCTTCTACATTTATTAATTTTTGTCTAACCATAAACCCTCAGTCCCTACTTCACCATAATTCTTCTTCCTCATCACGTACTTATCAATATTTACCATTTTCCTTCTATGTCCACATCATCCACTTTTTATTACTATCTCCAAATCATCAAAAAATATTCTCTTGCTCTCAGTGCTCATTATTTATTCACTTGTTTTTAGACATTCTGCAATTCCCTGGATTCTATCAACATATATGAGGTGCCTCTGCATCAAGAACCCAGGCGGCCTTAATGTCTTATGGATGAAGGGTAATCTGCGATATTTTCCTTCGCTGGTGTTTTGGAGACTTTGAAGACTCACTCTTGGGAGGCCACACTGGTTTTACTAACTGTATATCTTGCTCCATGGTAAAGATCTTCTTTGGTGGGTCAGTTTGAGGGGGCCACACTAAACAAGGTTTATTTAATTTGTGCGGGGTTTGGAGGGGTTCCGATTTTTCTTGTAGCTTAGATACTTTTTCATAGATGTCTGATGCAGAACTGAAGTTGCTTTGTGAAAGGGAATATCTCCAGTCATGTTCTTCAGAAAAGACATTCATTAAATTTCTTCCACTCATCAATTCCTTTTGAGACCTTTGTCCAAAGCCTTCATCAAAATGTCCTCTAGATTTGAAGAGCTGCTTATAATGTGGTGGGCAGAATAAATGTCCGTGGAGAGAGACATAGTTTCCAAGGCTGTTGATTATTACAAAGAAAGAAACTGTTCACAGTTCTGATATCATCCCATATCACATTCAGTCATGTACACTTGCAGTTATTGTAGTAATTAGATGCATTTTTATAATTCACAATATAAAGTTTAGTCTTAACTTTCATTTAAAGGCTTACTACAATAAACAGGAATATGGCGTACCTTAATTTATTTTTGCAGTGTTCGCAGAAGAAACAGGATTTATGGAACTTCTTTTTGTCTGCTATCAGACCCTCCATGGGATACACTCTCTTCCGACACACTGTGCACAGCTCCGACTTTGGAACTCGAATCTGAAAAGAGATGGATGAAACAAACCCTTAAGCAAGTTTGTTTACTTTCTGAGTTACTTAGGTGTCCACAGTGATATATGAGATAAACTAAAGAAATACTAGATCATTATAAAAACAAAAATATTTACAGGAATGTGCCTATATTCTGCAAATACTTAGCACTGTCTGGAGACCTGAGCTCGCTGAGGCATACACTTTAGAACTTTCTAAGCATAAACATGAAAATGTTTCAGAATCAACAGTGGATGTCTGCAGTACCAGACTGTAATGATTACTTAATATAAAAAAGTCCTGAATTATTGTTGTTGGAGATTATTCTGGTACATGTCTAACCTGATCCATAAATTAGCATCAGATGTAAAAGGTATTAACAAGGAAAAATATTTCAAATTAAAAGCCCAACATTGAACACTCATAGTGAGTGTTTGGAAGCGTGATCTTTACGCTGCTTCTGTTCTGTTCTCTGGTTATTTTTCTTTTGGGTTTGCTGAATGTAATTGTTTAGAAACATTTTTTGCTCATCTTTTTCCAAGCTGATTGTATCAGTCTATCTCCATTAAAAAGAGCTGGAGATGAACGAGGTTGTTAAAAATTGCACTTCCAACTAAGTGCCAAACAAAATGCTAAACTAATAAGTGTACTCCTTTGCTGCAAGAGAGGATTATGTAATGCAATTTAAGTATTGAATGTCACTAATTGTCCTCCTCTGAAAGCATGTTGAAATAGCAATGCTATATGTGAGATAAAGCATGAAAACGAATGCATTAAATGAACTCGAGGCATGCAGGAACCCACTTAGTTGTCAACCATAAATACAGGGAGAGGAAATAAGTATTCAGACACTAGTATTTTTGTTGCGTAATATGCCTCCAATGCATATATCCAATTCAAATGTATAAACATATCTTTTGATCTTGTTGTAGAAGTATGCATTCATAATCATAAACAAAGATATAGTACACAACAGCAGAATTTATAGGGTAAAAAATTCTTCAGGAATTATTTAAAAATTCATATGTAAAGGTTACATAAGTATAAAGCAATAAATGCTGCAAAAAATAAATACATCTCAGGCCAAGTGCATCTGGTGTTGAAAAGATGTTGACATACAAACCCTGTTTCCAGAAAAGTTGGGACACTTTCTTAAAATGCACTAAAAACTGAAATCTGTTTTTCAATGATGCACTTAATTCTATTTGTTAAATATAAACAAATTTTGAAAGTGTTGCCCGCAACACACTCAGCAAATGTTGGGACAGAGGCAAACAATGGAAGGTTCCACAATTAGCAGTTTAATTGGTAACAGATGTGGTCATCAAGATTGAGTATAAAAGGAGCGTCCACTCAAGGCTTAATCTTTGAAAGCAAGGATGGGTCACGATTCACTACTTTGTGCCAAATTCATGAGAGAATTGTCAGTCAGTTCAGATACGAAGTTTCTCAGATTGCAAAGAATTTAGGTCTTTCGCCATCTATGCTTCATAATATCATGTCAAGGTTCAGGGAGTCAGGGGAAATCTTGGTGCATAGGGCAAGGGCAGAGATCGCTGCTGAATGTGTTTGACCATCAATTGTTTAAGAAACCATCATGCTACCATGATGGAGGTAGCCACATGGGCTCGGGAGTACTTTGTAAAATCGTTATCACATAACACAGTCCACCACTGAATCAAGAAATGCAACCTGAAAATGTATTATGCAAAGAGGAAGCCCTATGTTCATTTTGCCCAGAAACGCCAGCAAGTTTTCTGGCCCCAAAATCATCTGAGATGGGCTGAAAGACAGTGGAAATGTGTTCTGTGGTCAGAGGAGTCCACATTCCAGCTTGTTTTTTGGAAAATGTGTGTTGGATTCTACAATGATGAAAACGACAATCCAGAATTTTACCAATGAAAAGTGCAAAATCAGCATCTGTGATGGCATGGGGAGGCATTATATATGTGAAGTTACCATTGATGCAGAGGCTTATATTGTTATTTTGGAGAAACATATGCTGCCATCTTTTCCCAAGTACTCTGTTTCCCAAGTAGTCTGTTTCAGCAGGACAATGCCAGACCTCATTCTGCATGAGTTAGAACAGTGTGCCTTTGTAGACATAGAGTGTGTGTCCTTGAATGACCTGCCTGTAGTCCAGATCTGTCGCTTATTGAAAATGGCACATCATGAAGAGGAGAATCAGACAACCATGACTACAGACTGTTGAGCAGCTTAAGTCTTGTATACAGCAAGACCGGGCAAACATTTCATTGGCAAAACTGCAATAATTAGTATCTTCAATTCCCAAATGATTAAAAAGTATAATTCGAATAAAAGGTGATGTGACCCAGTGTTAAACTGCAGCCATCAATTTCTAAACTTGTTCATATTTACATTTTGCATTTTTAGAAAGTGTCCCAACTTTTTAGAAATGGGCATTGTAGGTAGTAAGATTTCATGCATCAAGTAGCAATTATGATGAAGGTGAAGGAGCGTCCTCAAATTCTCAGCAACAAACAAGTCTTTAAAGGAAAAAGCCAGAGAGCCATAACAAAGAATCTAAACATCATTGTTAGTACAACTGATTCAATAGTATGCAAGTGGAAAGTTCAAGGAAGCACAGATAATCACCTCCACACAACTGCGCCATGCAGGATTTCACAGCATGCTCTCAGACTTATGATATGGAAGGTAAGAGGGAAGCCAGCAGTCACTGAAAAAGAGTTGCAGGATGATCTAAAAGCAGCAGGAACAGCAGTACACAGAGAACAATAAGCAACAAACTTCAGCACAATCATCTCTGTTCCTACGACCCATGTAATATTCCTCTGCTGAAAAGAAAGTAATATACGATACTTCTCTCCAACTGGAACATTACACATCATTGAAGAAAGCATGAATGGAGGGATGTAGCAGGACATATTAGAGGAATCACTGAAACTGCTAAGAAGATGGATGTTTCAATGAGACATTGACCCCAAACAGCCAAAATAACTCAAGCAGTCCTTGCCTTGAATCCCACTAAAAATCCCATAATGGAGGATTTAAAAATTGTGAGACCATCAATAGGTTACCAAAAGTGTGAACCACAATGCTGCAATTATATTATATTTTATTTATATATTATAAGTCAACAGATATTATGTCTGTAAATTTGAAGTGGATATATTATGTGCTGGAAGAATATTACATACATTACAAAAACCAAACTGTCTGAATACATATTTTCTATCGCTGTATATGCATTCTGCTTCATCTTGCTGTTAGTTTCCAGTCCTATCATGCAATGTCAGTCACAGCAATCTCTCTTCAATCTGGTATCCAATTAGGTTCCCTCACCTGAGACACTGTAGCCTAGGCTTTTAAACACATTCTCACTCTCAGTCCACATCTTGTGGAAGTTTTTCAATAATTCTTCAGCAGAGGCCTCAGGAGATTCTGTCACCTCTGGGGCCTTTTGCTTCACAGCATCAGCATAAGAGAGTGGAACACGCTGTGAAGCAATGCTCTCAGAATGTTTAGATACAGTTTTGGTGCTTCTTGTCTCACTTATCTTTGTGCCAGCTTCACTGACAGGTGAGTAATGCTCTGTAATGTTTTTTGTCTCTGAAAAGCCATATGGATCAGCTGATTCTTCCACCATTACATCTTTGAGCAGAGGCAGAGGTGAGGTCTGTTGGGAAATCTGCCTCAGTGTCTGTGGAAGATCATGCTTCGAATCTTGAGGAGTGATTTCGCTCACTTTTGACACCTGCTCCTCCTGTTTATTTTCCTGTTCTTTCACAGAGGAACTCTGCTCAGCCATTTCAAAAATGTCTCTTATAACATTGATGTTATAGCCTGGTCTGTCTAGGGCTTCACTTTTAATGACAGACTGTTCTAGGCTGTCAGCAGATTCTTTGCTGCTGGATATCTTTACATCTGAGCTCTCGTATTTGCTCACCAGTCTAGACAAATCAGTCTCTACAAAACCTTTTTTCTCTGCTACTTTAGTTTCACCTTCTTCTCTTTCCAGCCCTAAATGCTCAGGAATACTATTGGTATTTTTCTGTACTTCCTGAGTCTTCTGTTGAATTGGTATCACCTTTTTTGTGACAATGTCCCCTGAATATTCTTCCTCTGAATCTTTATCCTCTTTCAGAATCCTTCCATCCTCAGCAAGCTTAGAATCACATTTGATTTGACAGTGAAATGTGGATGGAATCTCCACAATCTCAGACTTCTTCGCAGTGACTGACACAGAATGATGAACAGGATCCGGTGAAGGTTCACGAGAAAGTTTTGCTATTTCCTCTGAATATTCTTCCTCTGAATCTTTATCCTCTTTCAGAATCCTTCCATCCTCAGTAGGCTTAGAATCACATTTGATTTGACAGTGAAATGTGGATGGAATCTCCACAATCTCAGACTTCTTCCCAGTGACTGACACAGGATGATGAAGAGGATCAGGTGAAGGTTCACGAGAAAGTTTAGCTATTTCCTCTGAACGTTCTGACTCTGAGTCTTTATGCTCTTTCACAACCTTTCCATCCTCAGTAGGCTTAGAATCACATTTGATTTGATGGGGAACTGTGGATGGAATCTCCTCAATCTCAGACTTCTTCCCAGTGACTGACACAGGATGATGAAGAGGATCAGGTGAAGGTTGACAAGAAAGTGTAGCCATTTCCTCTGAACATTCTGACTCTGAGTCTTTATGCTCTTTGACAACCTTTCCATCCTCAGTAGGCTTAGAATCACATTTGATTTGACGGTGAAAGGTGGATGGAATCTCCACAATCTCAGACTTCTTCCCAGTGACTGACACAGGATGATGAAGAGGATCAGATGAGGGTCCACAAGATAGTTTAGCCATTTCCTCTGAACATTCTGACTCTGAGTCTTTATGCTCTTTCACAAGCTTTCCATCCTCAGTAGGCTTAGAATCACATTTGATTTGACGGTGAAATGTGGATGGAATCTCCACAATCTCAGACTTCTTCCCAGTGGCTGACACAGGGTGATGAAGAGGATCAGGTGAGGGTTCACGAGAAAGTTTAGCTGTTGCTTCTCTGAGCCTTGTTAGACTGCTGGCTCTCCCTAGAGTGGGTGATGGAGAAGCTCTGCTTAAACGTGACGTAGGTGTTTCAGACCTGCGTGGTGGAGGAGTAGGTGGCATTGGTGGAGGTGATGGTGCTACTTTATGAGGTGAGTCAGTTCTTCTGGTAGATTCAATGGTGATAAATGTGGGTGATGGTGAGCGCATTTTCAATGAAGGTGATGGTGATCTGGGGTCAGGAAGATTTTTGCTCTTGCCTTGCTGCTTGTGACTTTCATGAGGTTTTTTTCCCCCTTCTACTTTCTTTTGAGTTTCAACTTTTTTGGAGTCAATTGTGATTTTTGAAATCCTTTTAGCAGCCTTGCCTGAAGCCTTTTTTTCACATTCCTGTTTTCCAGTAGTTGCAACATTTCTTTCAACATCCGTTAGTTTTATTTGAACAAGACTTTGTACATGAGCTACAATTTCTTTGAGTTTCTCCAAATTATGTTCATCTATGGCTTTCACCAAGCTGTCCTTTTCCTCTGGTCCAACAAGCCACTCTGGGGATTCATTGAGTAATTCCTTCACACTCTTGGAGTCCATTTTTTCTGTAACTTCCTCTAACTCTGAAATATAAGACAGCAACTTCTGAGCTTCTGCACATCTTTGTAATGCTTCTGTGCTCTCTGTCAAAGTCTGGGAAGGCTTCCTTTGAGTCAGATCCCCTGTCAAATGTATGCTTTCATCTTTAGGTTTTTGTTGGCTGCCAACTTGTTCATTCTTTTTCAGAGAAGTCTTGGCCTGGTTTTGAGACTTTACCATAGTGTCCTGTTGCTGCAAACTTTGCTGAACTTTACTCTCTGTGATAGTGATCTCTTTGTGGAGTGTAATGTGTTCCCCTTGAATGGGTTTTTGGGTCTGCACCACCGCTGTAAATTCCTCTTGTTTCTGATTAGATGTCAAAACTGGAGATTTTACCTCTGAGAGAGAGGCAGGCAGAGGAAAAGTGGTATTACTTTGTGTATGCCCCTGGGCTTGTTGAGCTGTGTCTTTTTTGGATTTAGCTCTCTTCTTTTTCTTTGGAGAGGCAAGACCATCCTCAACCTGCTTTTGTGTGGCCTGTTTTTCCATCTTATTCTCTGTCTCTATAACTTTCCTTTCACTGTTCTCTCCAACCTGGACATTTTCCAGTGGCACCTTCACCTCGGCTTCTGGCTTTTTTTCTGTGCCCTCATCTTTCTTACGGCCTTTCTTTGCTTTTTGAACCTTTTGCTCGGCTTCCTTAGTTGCAGTGTCTATATTTGCCTTTGTAGGGTTGCTCTGATCAGGTGACATCTTTCTTTGGCCTCTTTTTGCAGAGATATTAATTTTCTTACTTTCTTTGACTGCAGATTTTTCAGCCAAACTATAATTTACAGTATCTTTCTTAACATTTTCTATCTCAATTGCACTACTCACAGAGTCATCTGCAGAGACCATAGGAAGATCTTTTTCTTCACTTAGTGCCAGTACATTTGTGGTTACCTGTGCATTGTTGCTAATAACCATCTCTGACTGTTTAACAGAATTAGTGGTCACTTGCTGAATACTAGTTGTCAAGGACCGGTATTTTTTCTTCTTTTTAGATGTGGTAGATGTGGTCTGCTGCTGAACCGAAGTGCTTTGAGATGTCTGATTATAGATAACAGACTGTTTAGCTGAGGACGTAACGGCAGATTCAGAAGATGATTTTTTTTGTGTTGTAGATATTAAAAGCTTGTTATGTGGCTCTTCTGAATATGCCGCATTCTTGGATGAATCATATAACTTTGTGTCTGATGTCATTTTGGTCACTTCATATTCTGTTATCTCTTGAGGGATATCAAATGTTACACCCTGTTCAGAAAGTACAGTGCTCTTCTCCCCTGAGGAAAGCGTGTCAAGGGCTGTACTGACAGACTCAAGCATGTCAGTTTCGAGGGCTGGTGAGCTGGATGATGTGTGGCTTTCCTTTTGCTGCTGTCTGTATTTTTTCTCAGCTTTAATTAATGGTGTTTTGAAGTTACTTATCAGAGATGGTGGCGGTGGTGAGTCTGGTGGAATGAGACCCAAGGGAGGATGTGGTGACTCAGGTGGCTCCACTGAAATGGTTGATTGAAACTCAGATGAGACCAGAGTGGATGAAACCATACATTCTGTCTCAGCTGTGCAGATTTTTTTCAACACTTCAGTGTTTGTAGGCACTTGCAAAGCTGATCTGGAATGCATATCCATTTTGTCAAGATGTGTGACTGGTTCCAATTTTGGCACTTTACACAGGACAGGAGCTTTGACTGGCTTTACTGTCAGTTTGCTAGGCTTGGTTGGTGTTATATTGGGAATGAGGTCTAGCTCCATCTGAGTTGGAGGAGGGGGAAGGAACTCTTGTTCAATTGCAGGAGGAGGTGGTGGAGTAGGAGGGGGAGGTAAATGGTCAGCATCTGATTTTATGGACTCACAAGGAGGAGGACTGGGTGGTGGAGGAAGGTCATTATCACCCTGGATAACAGGAGGTGGAGTAGGAAAGGAAAGGCTATCATAATCTAGAGGAGGAGTCGGAGGAGCAGGGAAGTCAGGTTCAGTCACTGAAGATGGAAGAGATGGTACAGAAACCTCTTGCTCTTTGTCTATGGTTTTATTTACTTTTATTATACCTTTAAAGTTTGTTTTGAGGTTGCAGAATTCAGTTTTTACAGTTTTAACCTCATGAGTCTTTAATATTGTTTTGTGTTCTAGCACAGTAGTTTTTGCATGTGTATTGGTTGTGTTTTGAGTAGTGAGTCTGTTTTTCCCTTGAGATGTGGATTCACTTTGCACTGATTTGGTGGTTACAAGCTCTTGCACATTCGTTGTCTGACTGTTTTTGGTTAGGTTTTTTATTGTACTGGTGGATGACTTAATCCCTTGTTGAGATGGAGACTGGGATTTTGCTTTGGGAACTTTCACTTTTCTTATTGGTTTTCTTCTGGGAATCTTTGGGCTTGCTTGTTGTGCTGTTTCTAGCAAGCATTTTATTGTACCTTTAACATCCCCTTTTATCACATCCTCTTTCTCTGACTGCACCTGCTCTTGTGTCTCATACAGTGATTTTATTGACAGCTTCACATCACCCTCTGTGCTGGCCCTGCGTTGCATTTTGGGAGTTGAAGGAGGTTCTAATAAGAGCTGAATTGTCCCTTTCACATTTCCCTGGACCTCTATCTCTTGTTTGCATACCTTTCGCTCATTAGAAACCTCTTGTAGACTCTGCAAGGCCGAATTAATGTCACCCTTTACAATTTCATCTTTCTCCACCTCTCTCACAGCTTGTTTGGCTTCCTCCAGAGACTTTAATGTACCTTTGATATCACCTGGAACTAAATCTTCAATAACAATTTCAACTTTAGCAGTAGCCAAGTCTTTCAGTGATTTCAGTGCTCCTTTTATGTTGCCGGGGATGATTTCAGGCTTTTCTACCTCTGTAGGATGCATTTGGGCATCTTGAAGCGACTTGAGGGCAGTGGATATGTCACCTTTTACAATCTCTTCTTTCTCCAGAACAACCGACTGATTTATAGACTGTGCCAGTGAGTTCAGAGTGGCTCTTAAATCACCTCCTACTATTTCTTCTTTCTGGAGATGTTCAAATGAAGGCTCTGTCATGAAAACCTTGACAGTGTTATTGACATCACCAGGCACAATATTTTCCATGTCCACAAGGCGACAGATTTTAGCCTGATTATGCATAAGGCTTTGTTTTGTCCCTCTTATATCACCACCAACAATGTTTTCTTTTTCTTGCTTGCTTATTTCTATTTCATCATGCTCTGTTTGAAGCTGTTTAAGGTAGTCCAGAGCCCCTGACTCAATGCAGGTAGAATAAAAGCTCACATTTCCCTTTTCTGTGTCATCTACCTTAACTTTAACAATCTGTACAGTGTCTGGATTATAAAGTTTTTCCACACAGCCTTTTACATTGCCTTTGATCACTTCCTCTTTTTCAATATTGGTATCCTCTTGTTTATTAAAAAGAGAATATATAGACATGCAAACATCCCCTTTTTCATCCTCCTGAATAAGAATGCCATGCTTTCCCATGCTCTTCTCCTTGAGTAGATTGTTTATGGCTTCTTGAATGTCACCTCGAATAATTTCCTCTTTTTCTACATTAATTCCAGCCTCCTGGTTGAACAGCTGTTCCACAGTGCTACTGATATTTCCTCTTTCCTGTGCACTGATAACAATTCCCTTTTCTTTTGTCTCTTGCCTGTTGAGGAGATTCATCATAATGTTTTGCAAGTCTCCTTTGATGATTTCTTCCTTTTGAATTTCAGGGTGCTCTTTATTCATTAAACTATACTTAGTCATGTGCACATTCCCAATCTCATCATTCTCTATTATAATCCCTTTGGATTCCACCATTCTGTGACTGTATAACTCATTGAGAGTTTCTTTTATGCTTTTTCCAATGATTTCAGTTTTCACTGCAGTGTTTGCATTGAAGTCGGGAAATGGAGTAGTTTCAAAAAGCCATTTTGTTGTTTTTACATCTCCCTTGGCAATTTCTTCATGGATGAGCTGCTTAGTCTCCCCTTTTTTATTGATGCTATTGAGTGGATTTTGCTCAAACAACCACACAGACTGTTTTACATCTCCTTTGACCTGTTCTTCCACAACAACTGTCTCCATCTGGTATTCCGAGTTTTCCTCATGGATCTGATCAATGGCGTGAGTCTCAAACATCCACTTAGCTGCCCTAACATCGCCTTTATGAATCTCACTCATGCTAACAGTGCGGACTAACTTCTGTGACGTCAGTTCAGATTCAAAGTGCTCTTTGTTTGCCTTGACATCACCCCCTCTAATGTCTTCCACAGTTTTAACAGAAGTTTGGCTGTGGTCAGTAATCTTGTCAAGAGGTTGGGTTTCAAATTTCCACCGAGCAGAACTGACATCACCTTTTAGAACATCCTCTTGGGTAACAGCTTTGATTAGGTAGACTTCATCAGTGTCTCTAATGGAATCAAGAGGCTTTGTTTCAAATAACCAACGGGTACCCACTACATCCCCCTTCAGTATCTCTTCTTTTGTAAGTGTGGTCACTTCATGATAATATCCTTCTTTGTCCTGGATAGCATAAAGTGGCTGAGTTTCAAAGATCATTGCATAATTTTTAACATCTCCTTTCTCCTCAGCCTCACAGGTTATCCGCTGCACTTTTTTCGTTTCTGACTCAGAAGAGGTCTCCTGGATTTTATCTAAGGAACAGGTTTCAAAAACGAATCGGCCCTTATCCACATTGCCTCCCTGGATGTCAGTCACCGTATGTGCTTCCTTTACTTCATCTGCGTTATCATGGATTGTATCTATTGGATGGTTTTCAAAGAGCCATTTGCAGTTTCCTACATTTCCTTTCTTAATGTCCTCAGCTTGGTTTGACCTCAGCTGGTGCATGAATTCCTCTGAGGTTGAGGTCATGACGTCAGAGGACTGGTTCTCAAATATATATTTCATTCGTGATACATCTCCAGACTGGATATCAATCTCAGTCACCTGCTTAAACGGTTCAGAGATGTTTTCAATGTTCTCTGTCTCAAAGAGGAAGCAAGCTGTACGTACATCTTTTCCATGAATGTCTTCTTGTTTTACAGTGCATGCTTTCAATACAGTCTCAGACTCATCTCGGATAGTATCAAGCGCTCGAGATTCAAAGAGCCAGGTGCAGGTTTTAACGTCACCTTTATGAACCTCGTTATTTCCATTTTCACTTCTGAGCTCAACCTTTTCATACAGCGCATCCATTGGTTTGGTCTCAAATAGCCACTTACAGGTCTTTACATCCCCTTTCACTATATCAGTTGTATCTTTAGTAACACACTCTTCATCTTCAATATTACTGAAGTATTTGATGGCATCAAGAGGCTGTGTTTCAAAAAGCCATTTAGCTGTTTTGACCGTACCTGTTTCCACCTCTTGCTGAGTAATCCCTTTAATGACTTGGTACTCGCTTATACTTTCATCAAACTGGTCAATGGGGCAGGTTTCAAACATCCACTTACAGGTTTTCACATCTCCTTTCACAATCTCTTCACGCCTCACAGTTTTTACTTCATGGTAGTGACCTGAGCTATCCTGCATGGCATAAATTGGTGTACATTCGAAAAACTCTTTGTTGGATTGTACAGAGCCACTGGTCACACCTTCAACCTGAATCTTTTGACTTTCATCATATCTGCTCATATCATACGCTTCAAAGATTTGCATGCAATTTGTTACATCCACTTTTTCAATGTCATCTACATTCACTGTTCTAGTTATTTCCTTTTTTTCCTCCCTAATTTGTTCTAGTGGCTGGGTTTCAAAGACCAGTTTCTGGTGCTGAACATCACCCCTTTCCTCTTCAGCTGTCAACCTTGTTTTGAGTTTTCCCACTTCTGCAAGTTCCTTCAACTTAACTTGTGGAACAGCTTCAAAAAAATGTCTGGCACTTTGAACATCCCCTCCAATAATTTCTTCACTGTTCATAGGTCTGGCATTGGAATCATCTTTTAATGTATCCATAGACTGAGTCTCAAACACCCAGCAATTCCTGCGCACATCTCCTTTGTAGATCTCTTCATCTATCTGTTCAGTGTTAACCATTTTTATCATTTCCTTCTTTTCCTCTCTGATATCTTCGAGTCTCTGGTTTTCAAAGAGCCATTTCTGGTGTTTTACATCACCTTTCTCTTCTTCAGAGGCAGCTATTTTCTTTAGCTTTCCCAGTTCATTATCTTCAACTTGTACATCCTCTAGAGGCAGATAGTTCAACATCCATCTTTGGTGTCGTAGGTCTCCTCTGTCTTTATCAGTTGCCTCCCTTTTCTTCAGCTTTCCCACTTCTGGCAGTTCCTTCAGTTCTTCTGGTGGTGCTGTTTCAAATAAATGTCTTACTGTTTGGACATCACCACCAAGGATTTCAGTGGTAATAGGTCTGGAGTTGGAATCATCTTTTAAAGTATCCATGGGCTGAGTTTCAAACACCATGCATTGTTTGTGAACATCAGCCCCAAGAATCTCCTCTTTCTCTTGGCTAAGTATCCTTTCCCACTCTTCATTTGAAGAGTTCAACTTTTTTGTTTCAAATAACCATTTTCCTCTTTTTGTATCACTTTTACTATTGTCTTCTAATGAAATACTGGAGATGAGCCTAGCTTCAGAAAGGTCTTTGTTGATGTTGTCAAAAGGCTGTGTCTCAAAAAGCCACCGTGTTGTTTTAAGATCACCTTTCTCTGTCTCTTCACGGCGAACACAGGTAATTTCCATTACTTGACCTGTGTGCTCTCTTAAAACACATATGCACTGGGTCTCAAAGTGCCAGACAGTTATCTTCACATCGGATTTAATCTCTTCCATGACCGATTTTAGATGTAAAAGGTGCTTTTCATCTATGGTTTCAGTATCACCCAGAGAATCCATTCCCTGATTTTCAAACATGTACCGCATAGATTTCACATTCCCATGGGTTGCTTCTTGTGTGAATACAACCTCTTTGGTTTGCTCATCAACACCATGCATCTTATTCAGTGAGTCCATTGGCTTTGTTTCAAACAACCAAGCTGCTGAACGAACATCTTTTTTACCTATTTCATTGTATGAAGCTTTCTTTGCAGAGTAACTACTGTCCAGCTCTAACATGGGTTGACTCTCAAACAACAAAGCAGTGTTTTTTACATCAACTCCAGCTAAGGTTTGTTGCTGAACTATATTTCCATCCTCTTCATCATCTGAAGTGTTCTTAATGCAGTCAAGAGGTTTATTCTCAAACATCCAACGCATAGATTGTACCTCGCCTCTCAGGATTTCATCCCATTCCAGATATTCCCTCTCTGGGCTCCTGTTAGAGCTGCTACCACTGTGTTCAAACTGGTGAATGGCATCCTGTACATCATTTACCATCTCCTCATCCAGGTCCATATCATTTACCTCATTATATAAATCTTGCTCCAGGTCTTTCCTAACATCAGGGTGAATGTGCTTGCACAGGCGCTTCACTTCCAGTAGTTCTCTCTGTTTAGTGTATTGATCTTTGTGAATGATGTTCCTCTTTGGGAGTATTGGTTCAGGGGGGTCTGGGAAAGTTGTGTCACTGGGGAGATCCTCCAGTAAGTCTGGTGGTGGAGGAGGTAAGTAATCCAAGTCTTCATCATTATTAGAAGGCACAAATCCTAAAAGTGCTGAATTTGTTCCTGAAGCTTCTACTATATCGTTTGATTGAACAGACATGTCACTCGTGAAAGTCTGATGGGATATGTTTACATCCGTGGCCTGATGAGAATGTTTGACTTTATGTTCAATCTTTTTTAGGGAAAGAAAATTTTATTGTATTATTCAGCAGAGGTATTTTTTGTCACACCTAAAATGTCTTATTGACTTATATTGACTGTCTTATTTAAAATAATAAAATAATAAAACATTTTTCTATTTATTTCCTTCTTTTTCAAAATTATATTTTTTCTAAATAAATGGACATAGAAGAAAATAATGGTTATTAGCACTACGATTATAGGTAATTATTGTGTACAGACTGTGTATGATGTCCCCAAACAATGTAAACTGAGGAAAATAATTATAATAATGGGTACTTACCTTAATTTTCTTATTTGGAGCAGCTTCCTCAATGGTTTTCTCAAAGCGTCGTGCCAGTTCTTTGGCAGAGACTTTTGGATAATACTCCTCTTCTTCTGCAATCATATATATAGTACATTTCAAATTAGACCTGATTGCAGAAATGTAACATTAACCATTAATTTATAATAAAATTGAAATAATACTAAGTGAATAATATGTGAGTAATTGTCAGTCAGTCAGTCATTATCTGTACCACTTATTCCCAGTTACGGGGTCACAGGGGAGCCGGTGCCCAGCCAGCAACTCTGAGCGCAAGGGCAGGAACCAACCCT
>JAOTRJ010000051.1:16151817-16162371 GCA_028564905.1 Leptodoras praelongus | reverse complement strand
GAGTTGCCGGCTGGGCACCGGCTCCTCCGTGACCCCGTAACTGGGAATAAGCGGTACAGATAATGACTGACTGACTGTATTGTTAATGGTTATTTAGTTAACCTACACCCGGATGTGATTTGGGACGTAGCCTTTTCAAGGTAACCGGCTTCTCGCGAGCCCTTCGCTCTCCGACGGTTGCTGGGATACAGCGAGCGGAGGAACGCGCGCGAACCGCATCAAAACACATTGTTCAGCCTTCACACCAAACCAGTGCAAACTTCTCCTAAAGTTACCATCTAAGCCATTTCTGTTCACCGAATAAGATTTAACCGCGCTCAGAGTGATGAAACTTACCCCACACGTGCGAAAGCCTGCTTTGTGTTTGCTCGCCGGCGGTCTCGCGGAGCTTCATCCGGATTCTTTTAGAGATTATCAAGATCACGGACAAGCCCGAGGTCTGACACTGACACACAGGGATGCCAGCAAGTAACGCCCTAGTCTTAGACCTGATGCATACGTTTTATGTTGAGGTTTAAGGAGGAAAAAAGGGGGGAAAAACTTACCATCGCAGGATTTGTAAACAAAGTTGGTTAATCCGTGTTTATCCACACAGACAGCCGGAGTTAAAGGACAGACAGCAGACGCGGTGGACACGCCAGACTGAAACAGCCGTGTGTCTGTGGCTGCTCAGCTCTGTACACGGACATGCCAAGAAGAGGCACCAGCTTCAGCTCCACGAGACTTCCCCCTCTGTCCTTCCTTATTGGCACCTCACTGAGCAAGCAGACTGGAGCTGCAGCTACTGCACAATTAGGATTAAAGTCTAACATCATCATTCTGTATCTCTGAGCACATCTGCACATCTGCACTTGTATTTATCTGGCATTTTATTTTATTTTATTTTATTTTATTTTTATTTCCTGGAATAACCCCAGAACTAATATGACCCGTGCTTAACTCTGAAATCCCTGCACAGGGTATTCTCACATACAACAAAGGGTGTTTTTTTCCACATGGAAGGGCGAAGGCTTGAATAGGACAGAGGAGAGAGGATGTCTTGAGAAAGAAAACAAAAGGGCTCAGTCTCCCTGACAGTGAAAAGGCGGACAGACCGAAAGTTCAGAGAGCTTCCTTATGAACCTAATTTAATCCTTACTCACTGGAGGTTAAATAAATTACAAATTATATGACCCTAAGTGCTCGGTGATTCGGTTTTGCACTGTACAGAAATAAATATCTAAAGGAATGGCATATTAACAGTATGGACAGAACATTATAGATTTTTAATATATATTTTTTTCTGAACAATTTAATACAGAGACATCAAGAATAATGACCAAAATATCAAACAGCAGGTAAAAGGGTAATACTAAAGTAGATCACCATTATAAACACCACTCTTGTTAGGATACTAACACACTTCTGGTTTTTAAACAAATAACACAGATGACGGGGACGTACACACATGCAGCATTTCAAGAACGCAACGCAGCTCTTGCTTTGTCCAAAATGTCCTTTCTTATCCTCGGATAGTTTGGGTGTGCATCCAAGACCTGAAGGAACAAGATTTTCAGTTATTCAGCTTTTGATGTAATCTTTTTTAAATTAAAATGAAGAAATAATTACTCACTTTGTGACAAACATCTATGGCATCGACATGTCTCTTTGCCTTCAAATAGTTGAAAGCAAGTTTGTATCCTGTAACAAATAGTGAAATATCAACATCAGCAACTTTAAGGGCCAAGGAAATTTAGCGAGAGCAACAAGTGAACAAAATACCGATGGTTGGATTGGTCTGATTGCCGTATTTCCAGGCCATTTCATAGTTCATGGCTGCATCTCTGAAAGACTGCTCCTTCTCCATGATGTAACCCATGTATTCATAAGCTTTGCAGCATGACTATGGAAAACAGATAGATAATAATCAGAGATTTGAAACAATTTGAATTTCCCCCAGGGGATCGATCAATCGATCAATCAATCAATCAATCTATCTATCCATCTATGTTACTTTTAATAATGCAGTTACAATAGGAAGGAAGGAAAGAAGGATGGATGGATGGATGAAAGGAAAGAAGGAAGGATGGGTGGAAGGAAGGAAGATGGATGGGTGGAAGGATGGATGGATGGATGGATGAAAGGAAAGAAGGAAGAATGGATGGATGGATGGATGGATGGATGGAAGGAAAGAAGGAAGGAAGGATGGATGGAAGGAAGGATGGATGGATGTAAGGAAAGAAGGAAGGAAGGATGGATGGATGGAAGGAAGATGGATGGGTGGAAGGATGAAAGGAAGGAAGTAAGGATGAATATACCTAATCTCCCTAACTAAAAGTCCTCTTTATCTAATTTTTTTAACTCCAGGTCTCCAAATTATGAAGAAGATACGTCTTTACCCCCAGACAGAGTCAGTTCCCTCCACATATACTGTAAGCTAAGACCAAGATCAGGGTATCACAACCACATTTTGAAAAAATAAAATACTAACCTTATTGTGGCGCAGACAGCGTTTTAACAGCTCCCCTGCCATGTCATATTTGCCCGACTGGATGTAGATGTCTGCTAGAAGCAACCAGCTCTTCTCAAACTCATCTGCATCAACAATGTTCCAGTTCATCTTGGCAATGCGTTTTAGCTGGTTCCTGGCTCGAGGAGTCTGTTTGAGGATCATGTAGGCTGTGGCCATCGCCAGCAGTGCAGGGACATGGTCTTTCTGTGATGCAGCACAGTGAGGAAAGAGTCAGTATTACAATGATGTAATCATTATGGGATCTACCACAACACTGACCACAATAAATCACAGATGATGAGTGAATGACAGTAAATTGTTTGAGTTTGTCGTAAAAAGTGTCTTGTGACTTGTTTTTACGAGCACTTAAAATATACACACACTTTACTAGTCTGTAAAGACCTAAAGACCTTATCAGTGAAAGTGCAGACTGTGACTTTGTGAGTTCCCAAGCTTAAGGTGTTTTCACAGCTATGTTTAACCAAGGTGTGTGTCCGTGTGTGTGTGTGTGTGTGTGTGTGTGTGTGTGTGTAGATTTATATAGACTCTTGTCAATCTAACAGTTTTTTTTTTGTTTTTTTTAACACACCTCATTGTTTGCAATCTCAATGAACACTCCAAGAGCTTTCTCCACATTGGCCTTTTGCCTGGTAGCCAGGTAACAGTAATGCTCGAGAATACGTAGCTGCGTGTGGCCTTGAGTGGTCTGAGGCTTCAGCTCCTTCAACAGCTTCTCTGCTGTTCGCACTGCCAGCTGCTCCGACTCCTGCTTCTCTGTTGAGTTCCTGATATGGCAAATTATTAATCAGTACATAAAGCACCAAGTTCACTTAATATGAATCAAACCCTTTAACCAAACAACTGAAACAGAGCTTGATGCATTAACAGTGTTTGCATGTATGAAGGTTGTATGCTTTGGCCAATATGTAGAAATAGAAAAAAAGAACAAACAATCCCATACAAACTTTGACAATATCAAGATTGTCTATTCATATGCCACATACTAAATTCTGATTGTATTATACAAAGCATGTGATATTGTTTTACTTTCCATTCATCCCACTGAATACTCTGTGGTTAAGTTGTGTAGTGCCTTTGTATTTACTCACCCCATGTCTCCATCCAGGTTCTCAAACACCTCACCTCCCATTGTCTCATTATCTGGGTTCAAGCAAATCTCAATCATGTTGTACACTGCATTCTGACCCCAGTCATTGTCCTTACGAGCCTTGTTGAAATGACGCAAACCCTCATTGGGTTCACCAGTGTACCTGAGACATACAGTGTAATACAAGGACAATCACAACAATTTCTCTGATAAGTCAAATTAATTTCAGCTTGCTTTAAAAAACACGACCAAGCAATACATGCTTGTTTGTCAAATATTTTTGGTAATCATTTCTGAATATAGCATGGATATGTTGATTACAATTATGGAGTCTGATCATGTATAACATTACAGATTTAGGTACAGATGGTTTCTCATGGTTCCACAAGATACACATTGTCAAGGTTAATGGTCCCAGATTTTTAATTTAAACCATCTGTTGTAGGGCTCCATACAGAACTATTAAAGTTTTCCACACATGCAGAAACTAGGAACGAAGATGCTTCAGGGTACTAATGTTGCGTTTAGGTGGAAGAACAAAAAGGTCACCGCATTTGCTCCTTTTACAAGTAATGGGATTAAGGCTTTCCTGCAAGCACACTGAACAATTCAGTAATTTGTGGACCCAGAATAGTTTTAGTCATATTATCAAGTATGAGATATAGAAAAAATCCATAAATAATATTAAATAAACTGAGTGAAAAGCAACACATTCAAAAATGAGTTGCAGGACATTTGTCTGCCTCACTGAATTTGACTCTTTATCCTTACCACAAGTAAAGGCCTCTGCAGTAGTTGTACCCTGGCTCAAACTTGGCCCTCGGGGAGTGTTTTTCAGCCATATCCAGAAACCTGGGAATCTCTTCCAGTTTGCCAGCTCTGCGTAGTAGGTCAATCAGCCGGGACAGCGTTGGATAGTTGTCTAAGGGAGATTAGACACGGGAAAGGCATAAGAAAAAAACCCACAGCAGGCCAGCACATATCTCTGTACTCAGGTTTCTCTCATCACTATCTCATTCTTGTGGGATGCAGGATGGCCCTGATAAAGACTGGCTGTTTGATATGGTGATAAAAACTGTCACACCTGGTTTCCTCTCCAGCAGCTGCTGGAAGTGGAAAACTGCCTGCTCATAGTCCTGTTTCCTGAACATCAGATCAGCCATCATCTACAGACACAAAGTGGAGAACACACATGAATTGCAGTTGGCAGGGAAAAATATATTGAGAAAACAGCGAGGTATTGTTGAGAGACTAACCAGTGTTGCTGATTCATTGACTGGGTCGTTCTTCAGAATGACACCACACTGCTGCTGGCAAGCTTCTACATCATCCAGAGTTAGATACAGCTGGGCTAGCTCCAACATCACCTGTTTTAACAGAAAGAGTGGAAAAGGAATCTTTACATTACACTAAGTGTCCTACAACACAATGTTTAAATACATATTGTATTTAAAATGATAAAAGAGAACAAGAACTTTTCAAATCACCGGATCATTTAAAATACTTTATATTAAACATTCTTCTTGAGATACCCCACAACAAGCCCCATCACACCCTGAACTGAACTGAAAGGCTCCTGAGACACAGCTGCGGAGAGGAGCACACTGCACACACTGATTTAACCGTGCTGACCTTGCTGTCACTCTCACAGTACACAAGCGCTTCTTTGTAGAACTTGACGGCTCTCTCATAGCCACGCTGGTGGCTGCAGTGCTTGGCAATTTCAGCACAGATCTCAGAGGCGAGCTGCTTCTGCATGGGCACTGCATCAGGCTGCTCCAACTGCACACGCTTCAGCACCTTCGCCTGCACATCTCTCGCCTGATCAAACACATTAGTCAATAATAATTACAATGCTTCCGGAAATAAGCTGGAGCACACAGATGTATAATTCATCAGATAAAAACAATGACAGTAGGCTCACCCTATGTAAAGACAGCAAAGCCTCATCATTTTTATTTATTTTGCTCTGAATCTTGGCCAGCAGTACAAGGTAACGGCAGTCCTCTGTTAGCAAAGGGAGTTCATTCACTAAAAAAAAAAAAATACAGAAAACACATTAAAGTCAGAGTAGTGCAGTGATGCTTAAATATCTGCTGTAAAAGTTAGGTTGCATGCAAAGCTCTTGTTTTTGGTGGGATTTTTGTGTGTTTGTGTTGAACAGGTTTCCACATCACGTGCATTAAGGTCTCACCAGGGTCGTGTGAGAGAGCCTCATGCAGAACTTTCTCACAGCGTTCATACTGTCTTAGCTTCATGAGCAGCTCAGCCAGATCGTAGCGCAAAAAACTCTGCTGACCACTCTTAAGTGCAGCCTCGTAATAGTTTATGGCCTGAAAAAAAAAAAAAAAACACTTCTTGGGTATCTCTGCTTTATCCTGATGGCACAGCAGGGTAGGATTCATAGTCACAGATGCATTTTATAATAGAGTTTTAATCAGAACACTGTTTTATCACAACCCAGGACAATAGATTTATATCATAAAAAATAAAAGTGCACAATAATACATAAGCAAACACTGAAAGAGAAGGAATTAACAAAGGACTCATACAGTAGGACAATAAGACCTATTGACTAACAAGTACATAAAAATGAAGATGGCAGGGTGGTCATTAAGAAACATCACACAAGAAGAAGTGCTGTTTTAAATAAATATCAGCACTTCTGTGATTCGGGTGTAGAAATGAGGCTGCAGGCTGAGTGCCAAAGATAATCACAGCCTTGCTGCTGTTCAGTATAAAGGAACAACCTTGAGTTTTATATTGCCTTTATACAACAGTTCAACAATTTATTTTATTGGCTCAGCAAGACTTCCTCAACTGGACTGGGACTAGACCTCACCTGTAAAGCGGACTGATACATGTACAGTTACACCCCCAGTGCTGTTATGCTCTAATATCAGCCCTCATGGAATGCCTGTTGTCCATTCAAATTATTCATTCATTTTCTTGACCGCTTATTCCTTTTCAGGGTCACAGGAGGGCCGGTGCCTAGCCGGCAGCTTAGGGCGCAAGGCAGGAACAACCCTAGACAGGGCACCAATCCATCATAGGGCGCTCACACACTAGGGCCACTTTAGAGACACCAATCAACCTAATGTGCATGTCTTTGGACTGTGGGAGGAAACCGGAGCACCCGGAGTAAACCCACGCAGACACGGGGAGGACATGCACACAGAAAGGACCCAGACCGCCCCATCCGGGCATCGAACCCAGGACCTTCTTGCTGTGAGGCGACGGTGCTACTCACCGAGCCACCGTGTCACCCTCCAATCAAATTACTCAGTCGGAAATAAATGTTAGATAACAAGCAATGATATACTGTAGTGTAGTAGCATGACTAGTTAAGGCAAGACTTTGATGTTTGGCATTGAAAAAGGAGAGGCTATTGTAGGATCTGATGTGGAAGAGTCTTCCCAATTTTAGAAGCAAGTGCGTGGAATAATCTACCAATATGTGAGGTGGAAACACTGATAACCCAAGACAGAAGAGGGCACATGAGAGTATATGGCTGGAAGAGTACAAAAAAGGGTGCAAAGCTATAGTGTTTTATTTTTTTTTTTATCAAACGTAGATGGAATGAAACACCAGAATTAATATTGGCAGATTTCTGAATATATGGTGTATAAACTGTATGGTAAATAAAAAAAAAAATGGTGGAGTTCTGAACACACCTCTCATTTTTATTGATGTTTTATTCTTTTGGTCTCTGACTGAATTTGTACACAGAGAATTAAATACAGAGGTAACATAATCGTTGTATTTAATTATCTGTGTACTCAGAGAACAGTATTTCTATAAATACATCTCTGTTTAGCATTCCAGAGGTCAAATAAGCCAAATATTCTGATAAGGTCGTTTCACAGATGATAGCGGGTCAAGCTGCTTGCACGAGAAGGTCATTTAAGATCATGTTGGGTATAAACATTTGAGGAGTTGTCTGGTAACTAATACAAGGTAAGCACAATTATCCTGTGTGATAACTGGTATATCGTTTTGGACCTTTTTTTTTAAAGTACAAAGATTCAAGGCTGATGAAATATCCAGCCTGTGTACACACTGCAGGAGAGGGTGTTTTGGTGAACGGTGTAATAGGAACGGCTTCTCATTTTGTGCTTACCTTAATGTAGTTATGGGTCTTGACAAGAGCTTTGCCAATCTTGCTAGCCACGGCACCATCTTTAGGGTTTCTTTTCAAAGCTTGCTCATAAACTTCAATGGCCATCTCAGGCTAAGAGAACACATTTTCATGTTCAGATCCAATAGTACACGTGGCTTCAAAACCTGATATTCATAACTGAGCCACTCCTTTAAATAAACTAATACACTACATACAATAGTTTTAGAGCAAATATTGCTTCATAATATTTTCTTAGGACACATGACCTATTTAATCCAACTCATTGGTTCCTACTAACTGCAAAGAAATGAAATATAAAGGTGAAATGTAAGGTAAGTTACTACCAACCTCTTGTATGTTCATATAGGCATCTCCTAATAGTAAGTATGTATGTGAGCTGGGCATCTTTTCCACCAAATCCCTGTCAAAAACATACACGTTTAGTTTTCCATTAGAAAAAAATATGCAATAAATACATAAATTTTTCAATAATTCAATGATTATTGATGTTTATGTGCATGTCTTGAGAGAGACAGACAGAGAGAGAATTAAAGACAGCAAAAACTGAGTATTTGAGTGACAGACAATTCACATGGGGTATGTCTTTTCTCATATATGAGATATCTGAGCATGTGAGGTAGATTCTCATATTAGATATTTGTCAGGTCAAGTCAGATCCAGAGCTAATCCAGGTGCAAACACTGGATGCAAGAAGAGAGATTCCACCCTGGGTGGGATGCCAGTTCATTGCAGGTCATTGATAATACAATAAAATTAAACTTTTATTTGATTGACATTTGTCTGTTCAAAGTTGTCATTTAAGTATTGAAGTGCAGCATGCTCATGCAGTTCCTCCTCACCTGTAGCAGCTTACATACAGCCGTTTTTCCTTCCTGTGGTTCAGGTAGATGGCAGCCATTTTCTCTGTGGCCTGTACAAAGTAGGGCTGCTCCTGCATGATGTTTCTAAGCATGCTCAGTGCGAGCTCTGTGTCCCCCCGAAGCAGGGCAAGGTCGGCGTTAGCGATGGTGACTCGCAGCTCCTCAGAAGTACCGGTAAATTCATTTATGGCATCCTGCATCACTTTGGCTGCCTCGTGCTGTGGTTTACATCATAAAAATTTTTAAAAAAAATCAGCCTTTTGAGTTCATCATCACAGAAATGTTTTGAATAGAGTACAAGAATTACTTAGGCAATACAAATGTAAATGCTTCCTACAATTACAACAAAAGCCAAGTCACTTTAACCTGTTGTTACCCTAAATATTACCTGTTCTCCATTGAGCCAGAGTGCTTCTGCCAGCTCAAGATAGACAGAAACACAGTCTGCTGTGCTGAGCTCCACTCTCCTGGCTTTGGTTTTGGCAGAGGAGCCTACTCTTTTCACTCCTGGCAGACTCATGGCCAATTGAAGCGTCTGAATGGCCTCCTGCAGCTCACCCATCTTTCTTTGTGTTTGAGCTTTAATCAGATGGTACAGAGGGTGCTCTCTTATCTGCCCCCCCCATCACACACACACACACACACACACACACACACACATACACACATACACACACATACACACACACACACGCACAGAAAGCAGAGGTCTTGTGAGGTGGTTTCGAAGGAACTGACAGCATAAAGAGGAATGTAAGAAGAGGGACAACTGTGTAGTACAACGACGTCCAATGAAAGTTATCTGAATAGGTTACCTTGAATATATTTTACGTACAGAAATAAAATGTATGCACTGCCACATTTATAACAAATAATAGTTTCATTGAGCATGGAGTCAGTTCTCGATTTATTGCCAGCCTTGGTGAAAATGGACAAACATTTTCATCATTGTTTTACTTTTCCTAAGGATTTCCTATTTTTCCTGAATAACACGTTTCGAATAACAGTGCTGATACTTTCCCTGTAATAACTAGCAATGTTGGAGCCACTTGTACCACCTCTCCAACCATAAAACATAATTAAGAATGCAATTCAAAAAACATAATCACAATTATCTTATGAAATGGTTTTGGCTTTATTTTACTTTTTTATACTATCTATAAACGCCTGAGAATGGCTGCTTAGAGGAAGGATTTGCATTTAGTTTGTAGCTTAATTTCCTTTCTCATGTAGATTGTCAGTTATTGTGGTGTTAACCCCATGTGTTTTGTCACTGACCAGAAAAATAAATTCCACTGTTACCTCAAAGTTGTGGCTGAGGCAGAGCTCTAGAGACTGAGAAGAGAGTTTGACGTTCCCCTGGAGGAGATGGATTTGTGCCATGAGGAGGTGGGCATCTGCAAAGGAGGGTTTCTGTTCTAAACAATGTTGCAGACTGCTCTGAGCTGCCTCTATGTTCCCTAAACAGGACAAAGCTCAGGGTCAACACAAATGCTAGCAAGAGCTACATGACCTCAGGACAATTTTTGTTTGTGGCCAAAAAAGAAACAGCTGTACTTAAACATTCACCTGACAGAAACCTGACTTTTGCCATCAGGAACACAGCTTGGAGCAGTCCAGGGACGATCTTGACTACCGTGTCCAGCACAGCTGCACAATGCTGTAGCTGAGGAGCAGGAGCCTGGCCCTGGGCTGGAGGCTGAATGGTCAAGAGTACAGGCAAAGAAGAAAAGAAGAACATTTTAGTGCAAGGGATCTCAAACTTATTATAGTCGGGGACCCCTTTACTGCTCAAATATAAATAACCCCCTTCCTCCTACAGTACAGTACAGATTTAATTTAATAATACGAGGTCTGTCTAGAAAGTAATGAGAATTATTCATTCATTTTCTTGGCCGCTTATTCCTTTTCAGGGTCACGGGGGAGCCGGTGCCTAGCCGGCAGCATAGGGCGC